>CM076583.1:729730131-730017848 GCA_034641835.2 Pinus albicaulis | reverse complement strand
GTCTTTGACGTTGCAATGTACTTTACTTTGATTAGGAATGGGCATCCACTTATTGTCTCTTACTCCGAATTCACAACTCCAAACAATGTAAATATATATGCACCGGTTGAGTTTTCATTATCAACAAACCCATACATATGAAGCATCTTGATTCCATCTCGTTGGTAGCAAAGAGCATATTCAATTTTAGATGAACTGAGATATTTGTGATGCATATCCTCATTCTCATTTTTCAGGTTTCTTGAAAAACCTATAGTTGAAGATGAGTTGGACGATGAGTGTAAAACAACCTTCAATTGGCGACTATGCACAGTCCAAGAGGTTGAAGAGGTGAAATATGTTCTTGGGTTGTTACTAATATGGATGACATGTTTGATGTATGGGGTTTTCTTTGCAAAATCTTCAACATTTTTCACAAAACAGGGGAGAACAATGGATATACAGATTGGAATACATTTTGAGATCCCTGATGCAAGCTTACAATGTTTTACTAGCATATCTATTCTCCTATTGGTGCCTATTTATGACCGCATCTTTGTTCCAATCGCAAGGCGCTTGACAGGGAATGAACAGGGGATTACTATGCTGCAAAGGATAGGCACTGGCATGTTTTTCTCCATTATATCAATGATTGTTGTTGTATTGATAGAGATTAGAAGAATCGAGGTAGTGTAGGACAATGGACTGATAGACCTGCTCAATGCAACAATTCCCTTGAGCATTTTTCTGTTGCTTCCACAATATGTGCTATTTGGCATAGCGGATGTATTTTCAATGGTAGGAATGCAAGAATACTTTTATGATCAGATGCCAGACACTATGAAAAGCCTGGGTATTGTTTTGAATCTGAGTGTTGTAGGAGTTTCTAGTTTCATTAGCAGCTTCTTTATTTCAGTTACTGAGAAGGTTAGTTGTAGAAGAAAGGGGGGTTGATGGTTCACAAACAACTTGAACAAAGCTCATTTAGACTACTTTTATTGGCTTCTAGCCTCTCTGAGTGTGATCAATCTCTGCATTTACATGTTCTTAGCCAACTGCTATCAGTATAAAAATGCCCAAAAGGATGGTTCTTATCAATTAGAAAATATCATTGGCTGATATGGAATTTTTAAGTCATCTTGGTTGAAGAGCATACTATATGCTGATGATGTTACCCAAAACAAACTCTATGTTGCTTTATTGAATACTTTATTATCTATTTATCTTTCATGAACTTTTGGGATCCTTAATCTGGATTTTTCAACTTCTGTTGGACATAAGGAAATATCTGCCTCCCTTTGTTAAATCTCATTTTTGAGCATCAAAGTCGTGGGGCTTTCACATTTTTTGGCAATGAGTAGCTACATAATTATTCTTTGTCCTTCTAGAGAGTCTTAATCCCAATTTGTAAAATTTTATTTTGAAATATATATTTAGATATTTGATGTCCAATGGTACTACCCTTATGCATGCAGAAGGGTCCCTGTCACTCCCCTTGTCTATCAGGATGAAAATTGCATTGGGTGCAGCAAAAGGTCTGGCATTTCTTCATGGAGGGGCTGAAATACCAGTGATTTATCGAGATTTTAAAACATGCAATATTTTGATGGATTTGGTTTGTTCCTACAACTTCAAAATAATGAGATGGCTCAATGTTACACTTTGGATTCTCTTAAGTATTTATGGAGCAATATGTACTTGGTGCAGGAATACAATGCCAAGTTGTCTGATTTTGGACTAGCAAAAGAAGGACCTGAGGGCGACCACCCATGTTTCAGCTCAAGTTATGGGAACATATGGTTATGCTGCTCTAGAATATGTAATGACTGGTGAGAATTTTAACCAGTTTAAAACCTGTGGAAATAATATCTTGGTGAGAAAATTTTAAGATTGATACAGATCAACAAGATTTATAGCCTCTTTAAGGGTCCTGTCTAGTAAATGGGGCAAGTAGAAAAACCGACAAGTTTGTTCTGGGATAATTTTTCAGGTCTCGTCCTATTGGCGTAATGTTGAATGTAGACCAACCAATGTTCAAGACTCAGGACAGTTTATATGAGGTTGAATTTTCCTTAATTTATGAAAAAATTATCTAAACATGCATACGTCTCCTAAAAGAAACATGCGTTTGGTGATACATATTTAACTTGATCTCAATGTTCTCTTCATTGGATTCTCTCTTATTCTTGACTTACAGATTAGCACAGGCATTTCCTTTTTTACATTGCCTATTACTGATGTGAATTTTAATAAAATTTAGCATAGACATTTCAAATATTTACAAAGATAAACAAGACTAATTGAGTCAATGATTAAGGTTGGAAGTCAGGACAGTTTGCAAACTGCATTTTTGTTCAGTTTCTGGATTGATGCATCCAACAATAATCCTATTAAAACCTTTATATGGAGAGGTTATTATAATACACAATTTGGCTTTCTTCAGTTCATACTATCTAGGTTTTTAGCTTTACTAGTTCACACTCTACTATTTCAGACATCTTTCAGGCTTCAAAATCACTCATCTCCTACCATCTAAAGCTAAAGTGAATAATCCCCTGATGGAGAACTTTTGATAAATTGGAATATTTGATCTTGTGCATATAGGATGCTCTTTACAGAGACCTGGATCAGTGGGAAGGAGGGTGTCTTATGTGATTGTAAAAAGGGCCTGGACAGAGATACTATTGCAAGGGTCTCATGGGTGGAGGTAAGAGCTCTCCTTGAGATCTCATGAATCTGCATACTGAGGTGGCGCTGCTCTCTGGCTGTAACTTATTTCTTCTGTGAGCTCTACAAAGTAGGGAGGTGATCATCCTGTTGTGTGGGTTGATGGGAGTTATTCTAAGGCGCTTCCATTTGATACCATGTCCATTTGATACCCAACAACTGGAAATCAAAGATGGTTTATAATTTATATTTCTCCAAAATAAAATCTACAACAATGCAATAAGTCTATTTCTTAAAAAAAGTCAAAACTTCGAACTTTGTGCACGGGAATTGTTTAAATAGGCCTTATGGATCCAATAGTTCATTATGATTTGTTACAATAGAAATATGAAAAACATAAGATAAAAGATAATAAAATATAATTGCTGAAAGGTTGGCAGGTCATATATTGGAGGGATTCATATTGGAGGTTTCGAAACAGACTTTCCACTGACTATGTATACCGAGGATTCAGGTGATCAAGTCTAGATGGCCATAATGTATGCTAATTTGGCCCAGGTAGACCCTATATTCTAGGACAGAAAATTTTGCGCTATTCTTGACATTGTTTCTTGGGCCATGATGTGGTTGTTGCTTCATGGTCTAACTAGAAAGTTACAAATAGCTTCCATATTAATTTTTTCCAAACTCTATATAATTTTGAAAAAGTTCCTTATATGAGTAAATACATCAATGACATAGGTGTATTTCCTTTTTGAACCTATAGAAATTGGAGGATTGGGAATATATACCTCCTTAATGATATAAAGTGATGACTCAACCAATTGTAAGCATGCTTGTTCAATTTATGTGATCACATCCTTTGACTGTTATAAATTTATCTTCCACTTTTTTAGGGTGATTTTTCTCCTTTTTATCTCGATTTCTGATGCCTTCGGGATCTATGAAATTGAAATCTTAGATGTTGACTTCTAGAAGGCTATATGCAATATATTTTCCTTTGCATTTCTTCTTTGAGAGATTTTTTCAGTGATTGTTTCCAGGAGCTTCAATCATTTCCTGTTGGCTCTGTAGCAATCTTAACCATTCACAAATCTTAATTTGAGCCTTCAAAATTTGATCATGATTCATTAGCTTGACGAAATTTCTTTTTAAAAAATTTGATGTCTATCGGACTGCTACTGAAGCTATTGATTTGTATCTGAAGCTCAGTGATCATAGCATCATTTATTTTATCCAAAATTAATCTTGTTTCATTTTATTTATTTGATTCTTTAATTTTTGTTTATGTTGGTGCTGATGGTCTTCAAAGGCCTTAAGACTTGTCTATTCTTGCAATAGATTCTCCTTTAGGTTCAATTTTTGCTCTAACTGAACAATTTGCTCACTTTTTTGCTTAAGTGTTTAAATGAAATTGTTAACAAACTAGAAGTTAGTTGGGGTAAAAGCATCCATTTTACCAACTAGTTCTCGG
This sequence comes from Pinus albicaulis, assembly GCA_034641835.2. NCBI lineage: Eukaryota > Viridiplantae > Streptophyta > Pinopsida > Pinales > Pinaceae > Pinus > Pinus albicaulis. Next base: position 730,013,728 of record CM076583.1, on the reverse strand, counting down.
GCCAACTGTTCATAATTGTGCTTAGAACCATCCAGGATGATGGTATACAGGCCCTATGGTAGGGAGATATTCTAGCTGATCTTAATTTATTTTCCTTAGCTTTCCCTTGATAATGGTTATTTTCTTCAGATTGAAGAATAAGTCTATAGGAGGTATCTCTTCTCAATCAATTGAAGATAGAGAAGAAACAAAGGCGGGATCTTGAGAAGTTTTACCTAGAATTATTGCAATATAATTTTTTATTAGACTCTTGAGAGCATAATCTTTGAAGTGTCTAAACATGTTGGTGTTTTGATGACAGGGGAAATGGTTTGTAATGGTTTTTTTGTTGAAGTTTAGTTTCTTTTCCTTTCTCTTCCTGTACTTGGGCCTATACCATTTTAAATTGTGACCATTCCTCCTATAATATTATTTGTTCACCCAAAATAATTATTTTGTTAGAAATTTCCTTCTTGAGCACTTCCTCTAAAAATGACTATAATTTGATAGCAATGATTGGGAAATCTTTTACAGAATTGGAAGATACCCATTATGCAGTTGTACAAATATTTGTTTATTTAGAGGCTTTGTTGGGTAACTAGACTAGCAGATGAATTGTCAGCTTCGGGTAGAATATGTTCCATGCTTTGATTTTGCAAGCTACTTGGTTCTTCTATTTATTTGAAAATTTAAGAACTTGGTTGAGAAATCCTGTGGGAGATATTCAATCCTCTATTGAAATTCTGAATATGTGTTTTCATTTTTGAATATGTCATCAAAAGGGGATTCTTCATCTATATATTATCTAAAAAAGAGTATGATACATAATGCTCAAATATAATCTTTAAGGGGTTGTGAGCTTTAAATTTCATCCAATACAACTTAAGGAAAGAGAGTGTTGCATCTTCCTTTCCACCATGAATGCCATCTTTGACATGTGCTATGAATGCCATCTTTACACACGAACAATAGCTACAATGGTAGGTACCCTACTCTACAGCTACGCCCTCCAGAAAGCCAAGTAAACAAGTCAAATTAAAACATAAATTGGGTACTAATAACATGATTGCTAATAGTCCACTAAGGATGAGTGAAGTGTTCTTGATGCCCTAACGATAAGTGAAGTGTTATTCTCTTCTTCATTCCCTGATGATGAGTGAATTGTTTACTCAAAGGCTAAAGCGAGTTAGCTCAAAATCTTACATGCAATGAAACCAAAACTTCAGGTCATTATGTTGATCTGCAAAAAGAAAAAAATGAGTCAATTTGTGTGCACGTCAAGTATGAGGCTTTTTAGTTTAAAACTACAAGCTGAAAAGTGGATTTATTCAATACCAACAAATGCCTTTTCAAAAACGAACAAAACATATTGATGAAATAACTAGTAAACTGTTTCTCACCGGAAGGAAAACACTATGCCTAGGACATTCACAAAATAAGATGATACAATAAGCAGATGGCCTAAGCAATAAAATTATAGACACTTTATTTTTCATGATTTGCTTCAATTATCAGTAACACTGGTACTAAACATGCCAGCATTTCAAAAGTTTTTGAATTACATGAACCCAATAAATACCTTTGCACTGTGCAGATGAAAAGGTGCCTCATTTACACAATTTTTTTTTATCAATTTTTTCATTTTCAGTAAATATACAAGCCATGTTTCTATAGGATACGAAGAATTCTAAAAGATAAAATCCTGAATGTAGACATGAGTTAATTTAAGATCACAGCCTAACGAAAAGCCAAATCCGTGCAACGAATTGACTACTTAGTATAAAAAATATGTACATACCCAACCCCTATGGATTTGAACCTGTTACTTCCAAGGTGGAAACACATGTTCATAACTGTTAGACCAACTCATGATATATACAAATCCTCTGGTTGAGATTTAGCTATACCCAGTGTTGTTGATCGTAATGTATAGAGCAACTACTCAAAGAGGACTTTAGGCTGAAGATAAAATAGGAGTATGTTGACTCTGCAATTCCAAACATATGAAGATTCGTTTATGCCCTGCAAGGTTAATGCCCTTGATGAGATGCATTGGAGTGATGCAAATCTTTGCAGGAAATTGAATGTCTGTATATCTGATTTTTTATATGACAAAATACTAGTTTATTGTACAATCTAAGTAAAGTGGATTGATTTATCAGTTTTTCCTTTTAACTTGTTAACGATATCTAACTGAATGGTATGTTCGATAGCATTAGTCTGATTAGTTACTTAATTTAGTAAGTAACTCAGAAGTTTTCATCTACAAGTGCTTTGATCAGATTAGTTACTTAATCTAATAAATAACTTCAATGTTTGCATCTACAGTTTTCCAAGGCCAATTACAATAGTATGGAATCCATGATAGTAGTATAATATTAACTCAACATGTCATTTGTAACAATTGAATCTGGGTGGGTAAGCATAATCACTCCTTCTAATCACAAGATACAAATCCAATTCCAATTGACTCTTTCATATTTTAGTTTGTCCACTATCGTTTTACTGAGCTGTACAATGCATCTTGCTTCTCTCAGTCCATAAATCCATATCCAATTAGCTTTTGGCTTTTTGAAATTGCTCAAATGATAATACATGCTACATATTGCAGCTAACCTGCAACAATCCATATCCAATTGATCTTTTGTCTCTTAAGATTACCAAAGTGATACCACATCATAGAGAACAGAGTGCATATATCTTCTCTATATGCAACAATCCATATCCAATTCATTTTTGTCCTTGAAGTTGCCCAGGTTATAAATGCATCAAATACTGAGAAAGTCTACATATGTAACCTTTGTCTAAATCTTTGGTGCATACTGAAGCAGGGCTAAAATGGCTTTGTGCTAAGTATATATATTTTTACATAGATAAGTTAAATACATCGTGGTGGGGTATTGATCATTTTTTTAAGGGGTATATGTATAAAATTTGGGTGTTTCTCAAAGAGTGTGGAGTTTAAAGCAGTATTCTGAGCCTTGAAGTGATCTGTGGTATTCCTGTTCTAATTATGCAATATTTCCTGTTCAAATTTATGGTACGCATTAGCCAAGACACTATCAGAGAGGGTTGCATGGGCACTGGCCATGGACAGAGGGTTGAATATGGTGACAATCAACGCATCTCTTATTGTGGGACCTAGTATCACATACAAAAGCTCAGGATCTACCATTGCATATCTTAAAGGTGAGGGTGAGAGATCTGCATACCAAATTGACTCTGTTCTAGAACGTAAAAATATGGTATAGTAATCCCTTGGAGAGGATCTAATCTATAGAAGTGCAAAATATTAGCTAGTTTATTTATAGTTGCTAGTCTTTGTGATGGCAGGGGCTGCACAAATGTATGAGAAGGGCACTTTAGCGAGTGTGGACATAAAGTTTCTAGCGGATGCTCATATATGTGCTTATGAAGATCCATATGCCTATGGGAGATATATCTGTTTCAATCAAATAGTTAGTAATGCAGAAGATGCTGTCAATTTAGCACAGATTTTGCGACATCTGATACCGTTCCCTGACACCTAATACCGTTCCCTGATAGGTACAGAGCAGTTAGTTATTGTTTAGTTATTAAAATCACTGAAGATTCTGTATCTTCAAGATTTAAATTGGGTTGCTTACCTATTGATATTTTATCTTTAGCTATTATGTCACAATGAAATTAATCATACATAGATACTCGTTTGCCACACCTGATACCGTTCCTTAACAGGTACAGATCAATTAATTATTGTTCAGTTATTGAAATAACTGAAGATTATGTATCTTCAATATTTAAATTGGGTTGCTTACCTAATGATATTTTTTCTTTAGCTATTATGCCACAATGAAATTAATCATACATAGATACTCTCCGAAGATAATCATGAATTCATTATTTATTTTATTTTTTTCATAATTTGGTAAGAGATTTGAAAAACCAACGGTGTACCAACAATGTCTGAATAATAAGAAGCTGACTGGATTGATGGTTGGATATGGAAACCGTGCAACCCTAAGTAGTGAACTGTAAGGAAAGGGGGGGTTTCCCATGTTACAGCTAAACAACAGCCATGAATGAGGGGCACAAGAAAACTTGGGGAGTTTACATGTTCAAACTATATCCATTTTTGTACATACTATAATGTAATTTTCACTTCAAGGTATGGAAAGTTGGAAATAAGTCGATTTCCAGAACGACCAGCATTAAAATTTTAGCTGGTGACTAAGGCTCTCTACCATATGCAGTTTTTTTCGTTAATTTCTGATGTAAAATCAATTTCCTGATTTATGGAAAGGACAAGTGCAAGACTGCAAGTAAGTTGTTGATGGGTTATTTGGTGTGTGAATAAAAAGTGGGATACCCCACACTTTGGAATTGTTTTATCATTATTAAAGTTCCTCCTTTTGTTTTACCATTATGGGAAGTTGCACTTTCTCTTATCATGAGTTATGTTATGAATGGAATGAGAAGTTACACTTTCTCTTATCCTGAACTATTTTATGAGTGGAGTGCATAATGTTCGTTTGATAGTATTTTTATATATTGGGATGTTGAATTCTTTAATTACAAGATAAAAAATTGAACACTGCTTTGCCTGGTCAAAATTTTATTTTTAAAGTTTTTAGTCAAGCACCGTCGCCGATCAAACTTGTGAGAGGCCACTGTTGTGAGAGCCATGGATTGTGTAATAGTTGTGTAACTGTTGGTGCCTATTGGTGATTATATGCGTGGAGGAAAGCTGATCTCCATTGTTGCATTGGACTGTGGAGGGATGAGTTGAGCTTCGTGAATTTATGATACCGTCCCCTCGAATTCCCCGATCCATTCCCATGAGCAAATTCTTCCATGAGCTGAGTTGGTTTGGATGTGCGTAGCAGACAGTGAGGCACAACTGTCGGTTTGGAGGTGTGTTGGGATTGTCGTATTGACTCTGCTCATTAGTTATTGGCGTTTTAATTTTTGTTTGACTTGTTATGCTCATTGAAGAAATCAGCAGAGGCATGGGCCTTTGTGTTGGAGGATTTTTGAAACAAAATGATCTGCAAAGATCCAAATTTGTTGAAACTCCTCTCCAACCTCAATATCAGTGCTAGTAGTAGCATGAGAAACAACACTACGCTTAGCAGAACTAGAAGAACACGTTTTCCAAACTGCACGAGAACTACTTCCCTCACGAGTCACCATGTGCCATGCTTGGTCTCGCTGGTTCTCTTCCTTCTACTCTTGGTTCAACTACCATATCTTCATTGGAACCAACACCCCGAACTCCACTAGACAACGATTCACCATTTTGTAGTAGTGATTCGCCATTTGTACTGGTGATTCACCATGATTTTACAAGATAATATAATCTCATGAGAGATTCGCAAAAAAATTATATATACATATTATATTGTTAATAAAATTGCCTTCCATTTTTCCTATGTATCATGGGGATTCGCCCATTTATTATATATATAAATTTAGGGGGGTTCTTAAAATTTTCCCTGAGCTCCATATGCTATAATTATAACCTACACATAAAATAAGAACAAGGCAAGGATCTACAACGTCTATGTAGCATAATTCAGTTACTATATTCATTGAATCAATAAGGCATTGAAATAATACAACACATATAGGAAAACACGATGCTCTTTGTATAATAGAAATAAGAGAGAGTTTACAACCAAGAATAGTAGTTGATATTATAAGGATATCCCCAAGTTGAATTTTCCTTCTATGTCACAAAGCACACCTCAATGTCATCCTAATGCATGAAGATGATGTCTCATTCCGGTTAAAGGAAGCAACATAAGGGATAATCAATCTCCAAAATCAAATCCTGATGCTATGGATGAAAATAGATTTATAGGAGAGATAGGGTAGTTTAGGATTTACCATTATGATCTTGAGATCCACATATGATGGGAGGATGAGCTCAAGGAATAAGAGGTTAAGTCTCCAAGTTAGGATTAGATAGGATTCGAGCTCTTATCCATGGTAAATGGTTAAAACAATCCCTTGAATTTTATGGAAAAGGAAGCTTCAAAAATATTTTTAATTTTCCCAAATTTCTAGAATCATTGCACCTCCTGAAGGGAGAAACCAACTCTTATCAACACAGGTGTCTAAGAGTGCAACAAGCACTGAACGCAGGTGTCTAAAGGGACATGGTGCACTGGGTTTAAAAACACGGATTTTGAGTAGTTAATCCCATAAACTCAGACTTTTTGGAAATTTCATGCAAAGAGATGTTGATTTATCTAGTTAGCATGCTTATTGACCAAATGTGACAAAATGGCCTATAATATATTTCCCCCTAAAGTGAAAAGTCATAAATAACAACTGATGAATGAAGTGATTTAGCTTATGACAAGTCTAGATCAAGAACAACTGGTCGAGATCATCATCTATTACAATACATTTTCATAATGATATATTTTCTGAGGGATTCATACATGTGCTCATCACATAAGCTAACATTACATGTGCAATGATTGAGAAGTATCTTCCATTGATGACAAAGAGACGACCCATGTTTGTATGAATATTTTTATGATCATAGTCATCATTCTTTGTAATCTTTTGTTAAGCAATAAATCACAGGATGAATGGATGGAACTAGGTCTAGGGTCTTCTATCTCATTCACTCAATCATTGAATGTATGAGTCTAACTATGTGAATAAATGAGTTGAATTCAGACATAGTACACACCATCTGATTACTGATCAATGATGTAAGTCATTAACATATGCGAAAGAAACCATTGATGATGTTAATGGCTCTCAGGGTACTATAGTACAATCTGTATGGTGTGAATATATTAGTTGAATTCGAACACCACACTGAATATTTCAATCCAAGGACACTAATTAAAACCTATCTCCAAGAGAAAGGAAATTTTCCTTTGATGTATGAAAGCCCCAACTTGGTGCCAAAGGAAGTTTCTAAGTCAACTTCCTGGATAATGAGTTGATGTCGACAAGAAGAGACCCGTCGTAGGATGGCCTTGATGCATCCCTAATTAACAACACAAAACAAGTATTAATATTTTGAGACATATTGATGTTGGCCCAGGAAGGAAAAAATGAATGTAGGCTTAAGTGTATTGTATCAAATATCAATTGAAGGACTTCTATTGAACATATCAATGACACTTTATTGAGTTGTATGCATTTACCCAAAACCTGATTAAGGAGGATTTTATATGGTATGATAAACCAAAAAGAAAAGTATATTTTCCAATCCAAAATTCATGAAGATGAAGTGAAAAAGTGTCATGTTCAAGAGTCTCACTACCATTAATAGTTGGAGTATCCCATTTTCCCAATTTCCCAAACCATTGTTGGTCAATACCTCTTTATTTTTGACAATCTTGAAGAGGATAACCTATGCTTGGTCTGTAAGTTCATCGTTCAGATGAATCCCGTTGAGTATTTGTAACGAACCCTAAGAAGGAGTGGTTTGGTCCTATTATGTTTAACGATTCCATCACTATTTTATGCTTTTATGAGTCTAGTGAAGGTGTAACTCAACTCTTTTTTCATGTTTGGAGAGTTTGAAAAAGAGGTGAAAAATAAGACTCCAAAGGTTCCTTTTCATAAATTTGTCTCTTGAGACCGAAAAGGAAGAAAACGATACTAAGGAGAACCTCTTAGCCATGTTAGACTAAGGTATTCATTTTTTGTAAATAGTCTATCTTATTATGGAAAATGGTTAAACTTATATTGAGTAGACATTTTTTCATTTGCTTTACCAAGTTCGAAAAGACAAGTGCTCGATAATCTTTTCACATTTAGGGAGTCTAAAAAGAGCTAAAGGAGGACTCCACCTGGAAGAATGAGTGGTACAAAGGGTAGTAGATGGTTCCGATTACGATGGAACTACTTAAAACACGTGGATGTGAAGAGGTTGGATAATAATACCACTCATCACAATGGTTCCTCAAGAAAGGGTAAAACAACCAAGTGAAAGCATATGATCGTCCAAGCAGATGGTGACAATGCAATGAGAAAACTGAGGCTCATCTGGGAGAAATAGCCTGATAAAAATGGCAAACACACAGGATAAAATGAGAATGGTTTCATTTTTAGACAATCTTGAAACATGGGAAACTATGCTTGAAATTGGTTCCATTTTTACACAAGCTTGAAACAAAGACAAACTATGCTTGAAATAAGTTTGCATGCCCTGAACATAATGACTCAATTCAAGGTGCATGCCCCCAAGCTTAATTTAATTCACCTAAGTAGTCTACCGGTTGCTAATAGGTGGATGTAATGAAGGTTCATTTATGATATCAAGTGAAAGAAATGACTATGAATTTTACAAGATCTAATCAAAGACTCAAATTGGAAAGGGATATGTTTCTTTTTTTAACGAGCTTGACACAGGAAAAAAACCATGCTCCAAGGAAATTGTTTCATTTTTTAATGAGCTTGACACAAGAAAAGGAACTCTACTTCAGGATATTGTTTCATTTTTTAGCGAGCTTGATACAAGAAAAGGAACTATGTTAAGTACCTTGTTTCATTTTTAACGATCTTGACACAAGATAAGGAACTCTGCTCCGAGAGACCTTGATCATGACCTCCAGGATGTCATGGCTTCCAAGAGGTTCTCATATGATAGGAGAACAATGCTCTAGAAATTATCATGGGATCCAATGGAAATATCAGACTCCAATTCCCCCAGTAAATGATTTACCATATCACCTATCGTATCTAGGTCAAAATAAGAAGAGAAAATAGTGAAAGGATCATCTTCATCAATAGTTACTACTTGGAGGGGGTGTTGTGGGAACGGAAGAAGTACCCCCTTGTGCTGTGGGAATGGGATAAATTCTCCCTTGTGTTATGGGAACAGGAGGATTGCCCCCCTGTGCCATGGGAATGGGAGGGTTGTCCTCCTATTCCATTGGAACGAGAGTATTTCACCCCAGTTCATTGGAATCTGAAGAAATGAGAATAACTTGAGCAATATGAAGTAACTTCCAAATTTTTATGCCTTTTGTGGAGTGGAGTCGCTAATTTTTTATGCAGAATTTATGATTGAGGAAAAAATTAATTTCCCTAGACCTAGTGGACTAGTATAGAATAACAAAAGACAAAAATATAAAGTTTTTCCTTAGAGAAATTGAAGAATAGGAAAGAAGCCTACTTGGAATCCGTTGCAATATTTGCTTTCCTCGCTTTTGAGCTGCAAATGTAGCTCCAAATGCTATAATTAGAACCTTAACATACAAGAAAAACAAGCCAATGATCTACAACAAATACATAGAGTAATTCAGTTACTCCATTCATTGAATCAACGAGGAATTTAAATACATGAAGGTAAACATAACACAACACATATAGAAAAAAATGATACTCTTTGTATTAATAAAAATAGGAGAGATTTTACAACCAAGAATATAGCTGATTTTGTAAGGAACTCCCCAAGCTAACTTGTCCTTCCTTATCGAAAAGCACACCTCAATGTCACCCTAATGCATGAAGATGATGTCTCCTTCCAGTCCAAGGCAGAAACATAAGGGCATAATCAATCTCCAAAAGGCAACTATGATGTTATGGATGGTAGTATATTTATATTAGAGGTAAGGTAGTTTAGGATTTACCATTGTGGGTTTGAGATCCACATATGGTGGGAGGATGAGCTCAAGGGATAAGAGGTGAAGTCTCCATGGTAGGATCATATAGGATTTAAGCTCTTATCCATGGTAAATGGTTAAAACAACCCCTAGAAGTTTTTGGAATAGGAATCTTTGGAAATATTTTTAATTTTCCTGAATTTCTAGAATGAACACACCTGCCAAAGGGAGAAACCAATTATGATTAGTGTAGGTGTACAAGGGTGCAAAAAGTGTTGAATTAATGTGTCTAAAGGGATAGGGTGCAATAGGGTTAAAAGCACTGATTTTGAGCAGTTAATCCCAAAAGCTTAGAATTTTTGGAAAGGTCGTGCTTAGGGATTTATGTAGGGATGATGACAACATGTTCACAGATGTTGATTGATCTAGTTTGCAGGATTATTGACTAGATGTGACAAAACGGCCTATATCAAAGGGTTAACCAGATTCGTGAGGACATTTTGAGGATGTATGTCATGCACTAGTAGAGGAGTTGGGAGGAGTATCTTCCAATAGTATAGTTTTCATACAATAAAGGTTATTAAGAGTCCTTGAGGATGCATCCATTTGAGGCACTTTATGGGTAGAGTTGTAATACTCTCACCAACTAGAGTGATCCTGTGAATAGGGTGTTGATTGGAATGGATATGTTGGCTGAGATGGAACAAGAAATGCTGGTTATCAAGAGGAATATAAAATCATCACAGGACAGGTAGAAGAGCTATGGAGATCAGCAAAGGGCATTTAAGAAGTTTCAGGTTGGGGAGCATGTGTACTTACGAATCAAGCCCAAGAGGATCTCCTTGAGGATTTTTTCATGTGCCAAGTGGGAACCTTGGTATTGTGGGCCTTTTGAGGTCCCTAAGTGGATTGGCCCAGTGGAATACAAACTTGCACTACCGCTAATAGTGAAATTACATGATGTTTTCCATTTTTCATTACTTAAGAGATATGTCAATGACGTCAATCATTTGATTGAATTGTTTGTATTATAGGTGGAACTAGAAGGATAATTCTTGTCGAAACCTCAGTTCATATTGTAGTGGAAATAACTCATACTTTGGAACAAAGAAATTGAGCAAGTTGAAGTGTAGTGGAAGAAATTTGGGCTCGATGAAGCCACATGGGAGATGGTTTATCAAATGTGGGCTATGTATCCTTCATTATTTGATGGTTCAAGAAAATGAGTTTTGGTATATGTAAAAATATATGTATGGTTTTTATTATAGATGCCACAATGAACTATGTTATAAAGATCCAATAAGCGATATGATTTTTATGTTGTCATATTTATCATGTTGGTTTTGGATTTTCAACATGTTGTTATTGTAAATATTGCATTGAGCTAATTTATAAAGCTCCATAAGTATTATGTTTTATTTTTCAACAACATTACTCGTCACATGTGTCATAGAACATCTAGGATGGTGTTGTAACAAACTTGGGTTCAAAGTTCATGTAATAAAGGATAATAAAGGAAAAATAAAATCAAGGTCATGGGACACATATTCCAAGCTAAATGTTGGGAAAACTCTATGGTGGGCATCACTAGTTGTTTATTATGGCTAAAAAAATTGGAAAAGGAATTGGAAGAGGCAAGAGGAATTAATTGACATTTTTTATGAAAATAAAGGAAAAAAGTATAAAAAGGAGACGAAGGGTCACATATTTGCATGAGAGTTAAATTGAAGGATAAATGAAGTAAAATGATGAAATTATAGGTCTTAATGATGAAAAGGCTTATGGGGAACAGTTGACAACTTTTTGTCAGTTTTTATTTAGAATTAGTTTCAAAGAGAAAATAATGACAAGAGGAGAAAGCAAGAAAAGAAAGAAAAGGACAAGCAAGGAAGGTTGGATCAAGCAGCTTCAATAGGAGGATTTTGTAGGTAACAGGTTGCATGCATGATTTCCTAGTTGAGGTGTGAATGCATGGTACATGCATTTATTCATTTGGTTCATTTTGTGTTATTAGCATGGGTTTTTCATGGTTTGACAATGGCTTCGACCTTTCCTTTCCATTTCTTGGATAACCATGGTGTGATGGGATTCATTTCTTGGTTGATATTTGGATTGCTGAAAGATTTTGGAACCGGGTGAGGTGGTCTCAGGAAAATTCCCAAGGGTTGGGGGTATAGGTGGTTTAATCTCTGGGAAGCCCTCAAGAGGTGGGTGGAGACATGAAAATTCCTCAAGGTAATGGTGAAGAAATTCCGAGCCATCTAAACTTGTTTGGGCTTTGTGATCTCTTGACTGGTTTTGGAAAGATCACGGTAGGATCAGGGTCAAGGTGGTTTAATATCTGGGAAGCCCTCAAGAGGTGGGTGGAGACATGAAAATTCCTCAAGGTAATGATGAAGAAATTCTGACCCATCCAAGCTTGATTGGGGTTTGTGTTACCTTGACCGGTTTTGGCAAGATCACGATAGCCTGAGGGTGGAGGTGGTTTGATATCTAGGAAGCCTAATTTTTTATATCTTGGGATCCCACATTCATGATTGGAATATGGCATAGGGGTGATTGGTTGAAACAAATATTTGGTTCAACCTAATCTATGGTTAGGTGGTACGTGGAAGTCCCTAACTTGGTTGGCTTTTGCATATGCTAATAAGATATATTTTCCTATTGTAATATATGAGAAATTGTACTTGTTATTATGATGATTTGATGGTTGTTCTCTCATGGTTAATGACATGTTTATATGCTGGCTATAAGCATGGATTTGTAATGTGATCTAACTATCACTTGTTCAGGATTTGATAAGTATATTAATGGGTGATGAATGCATGGAATAATGAGTGTTATTTTGATTATGTGGAGATGGAATAGAGCCTTCTTGATGATTATTAGATGAATTACAAACCCTTATGATCAGATATGCATTCATGACCTGTAACTCTTATGTTATCCATGTGTTTGCCGACATGTATGTTATGGATTAGACATGTTCTAAGTCAATTCTTGTTCAATTTTTGTATGAATGGATCTGTCCTTATGTCATTTATCATTCTAAGAAGTTAAAGGAAGTTTTGGGTAGTGGTCTGGAGGCTAGCTTGGAAAATTGGCTCAGGTCTTAGGACCGCACCCTTTGAACTAAAGGATTTGGGATGCAACCACATAGAGGCAGTGTTGTGCATTCGATTGGAGATTCATAACCATACCCTTGCATGCTTTTGCATGTGGTTAGGATGTTATGTTAGATAAAATAGCTTCAACTCAGGGTTTGGTCACTTGGGGTGGTTCTTTGGCCCCCAAGTGTCTTGTAAGCCTCGTGGGATGTCTGTCAGTTGTCAGTTTTTTTAACTACTTCCATAACTAAAGCTTGGAGGCTAGGTCGTGTCATAGTGGTGCTCTACTTCAAATTTAAATGGAGAGCAAGAAAAATTAGGTAAATGTGGGGTGCTGGTGTTACACAATGAAATAATATCATATTTTTTAGCAAAGGAGATGAGACAAAAAAATGGAAAATTAAATAACATATGCATTATTTATAAAATGATGTTCCTAGTATGGAAATAAAAATAATCCCTTAAGTGAGAGATCTAAATCCAAAGGAAGATCTAAATCTCCAGGAAAATTGGTGAAAGTAAGTTGTAGATGTGGAAAACAATGACATTACAAGAAACAATGTTGTTCTAAAAGTGTTGAGAGAGGGAAGGGATATGATGATATCCCTTCTACAAAAGAAAAAAAGTCCTAAAATGAAGGAGGGGATGTGTACTTGACTTCTTTGAGAACACATGAAAATCATGAGGTATGGTTGGTCAACTCATGTGCATATTTGAACATGACTCCTCACAAGGAATGGTTTTGCGAATATGAAAGGTATGATGGCAGTGATGTTTTCCTAGGAGACAACTTAAATACTAGAATCAGAGGATGAGGAAACGTCAGGTTTAAGCTCATGTAAAAAATGATTATAACACTCATTGGTGTTCGAAACATCCTAGGATTTCCAAAAAAATGATTTATGTAAACATGATGATTGGCGCAGATGTAAAAAAAAGTTTGAAAGGGAAACCTACAATATTTCTTGAGAATAAATGGTATTATTAAGGGGATTTCAGACTAGAACTCTGTATAAGCTACTAGGAAGCATTATTAGTGACATGTGAAATAGTTTCATTTACCCTAAGAGTTGAGTAGAATAAGGAAAAGCCCTTACATTATTTAGAGAAAAGACTATTTTGTGGCATTAAAGAATGGAACATATAAGAGAAAATGGCCTTTAATTGCTACATAATAAACCTATGGTTGAATTTATGTCTAATTTCCCTTTGGATTTTGATGTATGAAAACATTGCTTATATGGGAGAAAAAGAGAGTAATATTCTCCTCTATCGCTACAAGGGAAGAAAAAATATTTTAGTTGGTGCATAGTGATGTGTTTATACCTATGTTGATTCCATCACTAGGTAAACATGTGTACTATGTATCATTTATAGATGAATTATCAAAGAACATGTTGTCGCTCCTAGAGAAAACCTTGAATTGTAGAAGACCAGTGCCTAGGACATCTTAAAATCAAAGGTTAAATGTGGACAATTACATAAAATGCCTTTGACAAAATATGGAATAAGAGAACAATGGTTTTGATGGTTCATGGATGGAGAAGACCTTGGATTCGATTCATGTGAATTCCCCAAACTGTGAGAGGGCTCAAGGGGTTGCATGGCTATATGGATTTTAAATGGGTCGAGTATAAAACAATGAGAAGAAATATTAAAAATATGCAGAGGAGTTGAGAGGGAACTGAGAAGGAACCTGTGAGAGACAGGATTAAGAGATTTAAGAATTTGCTCCCTATGAACTCAGAGGAAACGAATATGAATTTGGTATGGGCAACAAAAAAGGTCCATGGAGCACGAATTAATGGAGTGAAATAAGCTTAATACATGAGCGTTAACACGTGAGAGTTATACAAACATGAATTCATGAATAAAATTGCAGACCACCAACAGCTACATTACACAAAACCTTCAAAGCAACATAGCATGAAAGATGATTACACATAAAAAAGGAGATTACTAATAATAGAAAGAAACAGAAACATACTACTCATTGCTCCATATGGAATCCAAATAACAGCTCTATATCATATTAAGTTTAAACAACTCTCCCAAATATGTGTCTTAGAGCACAGGGAGCATAATCATACAAAACTACAACAAATTTATTCAAAAATCCAGAAGCTTTCTTTCATCTTAGAACTCACTACATATAGATTTCTTCTTGGGGGTTTACGATCGAATATTCTATCATGATTGAACCACACAGGTGAAACCAAAATATCCTAACAAACTATTAGAGCGTGCATCAAGCAATCACTCCAGTAACAGAAAAATCATAATAGAATTGGGTAAAATCGAGATTGTACTAGAAAAAAATAGCTATCTAAACAATATAAAGAAACAAAGCAGTTAGCTAGGGAGGCCAAATTCCAGAATCTTCAAAGGAGTGGTGAGAATTGGCTAAGAATAGGTGAGTGGTCCGCACTTCATCATGTAATTCCATCTGTTGTTTGGCATGCTCCACTCCCTAACTCTCATGATTTCAACTTCTCGTTGCGGAACGGTCGGTTATGTTGTGCATGCTAAATTATTTAGTGGGGAGCTCTTGGAAGGACTGAATAAACTGTAACTGTGTGCGCTACCAAAAACTCTTGCCGTATTTGAAAACCAAAAACCAGATTTCGGAGGGGGTCTTAAGTGGTAAGCGATATCAAAGAAGGGGGGTGTGAAATGATGAGAGGAAGACACGTGGAGGAGTGAGTGGTAATGGATACCACCTATTTCGGACCCCCCCGCATGGTAAAACTTCGAAGGCCGGGGGGGGGGTCCTAAATGTGTTAAGGACCGTTGGATGAATTGGGGTGAAGCGGAGGTGACAAAGAGATGTGGAAGTCTTAGCAGTTACAGGATGTGCGAAGACTGGATGGAAATGGCGGAAGGTGTGGTGGGACCAAACCGCATCACAAGTCACAAGATTCAAGTTTTTGTTATAAGCGAGGAGGAGGTAAACACCAAAAAATGCGAAGTTCGAAGTGCAGGGGGGAGGTAAGCGACGTGCAGGGAAGGTGAGACTCGACTGCATCACAAATCACAAACTTAAACATGAAGTACTAAAGATAAACTCTAAACAGTGCAAAGTGTGAAGCACGGGAAGGAGGGAAGTGACATGGAGGAGAAGTGGGACCCGACCACAGCTCACAGATCTCAAAATTTAAGTTTTAGTTTATAAGCGCGGAGGTAAACTCTTAAATCCGTGAAGTGTGAAGCGCGGGGAGAAAGGAGGTGACATGGAGGGTGGAGCCCACTGCATTGGTGGAGTTATAATGTGGCGAATGGTTATGCGATAAGTGTATGAGGTTTCATATTATACGACACGTATTGCAAGTGGCCAGAAGTGGGGGGGGGGGGGTGGAGCTGCTATGGTGGGGCCAACCGCATCACAACTTACACAAAATACTTTGTGGGCACTTAAGCGGAAAGTTATAAATTGTGCGAAATGCGATATGTGATGCGTTAAACGCTACAAAGTTCGAAGAGGAAAAAGTTAAGGAAAATGTGGAATACAAGGGTTTGCATGTGGATTTGGGTGATGTATAAAGTTTGGACGGGTCCTGATTCATTTCATCAGCAAAAAACAAGGTTTGGCATAAGTCTTAAGAGTTAAGGTTAAAAACCTGTGGGTTGTGAAGTGCAGGAAATAGGAAAGGCTTATATGCGCGCCACGGGTGAACGGGTCCCACCTCATCTCAAATCACATTTCACTCATTTTAACATTTACAATTGCGCCCAGCCTAAAAAACTTGCGAATTGCGATTTGAATCTCCATCGTTGATCGTTGCTTAGATCCAATGGTTCTCACCGCTCCCTTGTTGTGGTTTGCCAACCTTGTCTCTTTGGGTGCGCTCAGTCATTTCTTATTTGTTCCTAGAAAACTTTCCTCGCGTTCATGACTTCACCTGCTTTAGCATTCACAACTCAACCCAATCCCATTCAGAACTTTTCTCTATGTTTTCCTTATAGGGACCACTTCTCCATGTTATGTGAGGTCACAAGCCAACATTGGCTCCATCTGGGGACAACATGTTGTTCCGAGTGCGTTGAGAACCTGCATAACTTAATTCCTATGCCTTATTGGGCTCATGGAGTCACAAATGCATACTTGATTAGACAAATTTTTATACCAATGATCGAGTGGACACAAAAATGAGCGATGAAATGGAGGATTATATGGAAAATTAAATGGAAAAATGCAAACAGTGGATGCAACGAGATGGGAATAGTGGAATATGATGCGAAAGATGGAATGAGAGAAATGTAGACAAAATGGAGTATATAAAGTGGAGTGATATATATACAGTGAGCTGGATTAGCCCTCATCAGTGATGAAAATATAATTTGAGGAACTGCCAATTCACGAGTGCCTCAAGTATGTCTCCTTCTAAGTTCTCCAACATGAAAGTGTTGTTGCCTTTGAACTCTGCAACCCTGAATGGACCAAACTAGAGGGGGTCGAATTTCCCATGTTTCCCTTTTTCTGCTCACCTAATATCCCATCGCAACACCAAATCCCCAACTTGGATTTCTCTGTCTTTGTCTTTTGGGTCAATAAGCCTTTCATTTTTTCTTGATACTCTGCTAATTTGAGGCTTACCTTTTCCCGTGTTTCATTCAACTCCACTAGCTGATTCATTCTTCAAATAAGGTTGTTTGGCTCCTCTCTACTTTCCTGTAAGAATTGAGCCATAGGTAAAGAAACATGAATCAGGAAAACCGTGGCTCTGCCATACACCAGATCATAAGGGGACTTTCCTATGAATCTTTTAGTGGTGATGCGATTTTTCCAGAGTGTGAACTTGAGCTGAGAATCCCACTTATTTTAATTTTCATTGATGGTCTTCTCAAAATCCTCACCAGTGTCTTGTTAGATGATTCTACCAGCCCGTTGCCCTGTTGCTAGTGGCAGTGGACTATCCCAATGAGATGTTGTAACATTGACAAAAATTTACAAATTTAGCCGACTTGAAAACTTGGACATTATCTGTAATGATTTTAGTTGGGCATCCAAACCTAGCCATTATGTTCTCCTCCAGGAAATTGATCACCACTAAATCTGTAGCATTTATTGCGGGCACAGTTTCTACCCACATGGTGAAGTAATATGTAGCAGTGAGGATCCATCGATGTTGATTGCTAGAGGCTGGGTGAATCTCTCCTATGAAATCAATTCCCCACTACTTGAAAGGTTCTTCAACATGTACTGGTATCAATAGGAGAGGTGCATACCTTTGGTTTTCAGCGAACGTCTAACACTTCTCACAGGCTCGAACATGAGAATGTACATCACCAAACAGTTTAGACCAAAAGAAACCTGCCCCAAGAATATTGTGTGTAGTGGATCGCCAGCTGTAATGTCCACCATATATTCCTTCGTGGAATTCGGTCATCACTTGGCCGACTTCCTAATCTGTTAAAAATAATAGTAGGATCCTTGTCGGCTCCTTCCAATAAAGTCACCCATTTTCCACAACATAATTATGAGAATTTAGCCTTAAGGTGTGGTACTTGGCCTTATCATAGTTAGGAGGACATCTCAGCATTAAAATATATTCCACAATATATTTATACCATGAGGAGAGAAGGTAATTTACATGTGTTTTTTGAGTGGAAGATTCTATACCTTGATGTGCACCTGTGTCCTTTGGTGCCTCTCCTCCTGTCATAGACATATTTATCCCCAAATCTTGACAGTTGGATTCATACAAGATTTTTGCCAGCCCTTACCCTTTGATGAGCTTGGTAGGCCTTATCTCCAATTGGTACTCTTGAATCATGGCTATGCACTCGCCCCTTTTTCCTTCACTGTCGCCCTATACCAAGATATCCTTCACTGCTGTTGTGGGAACATAAGCGGTTATGGCAGACTATAACACATACACCCGAAATGACTTTAGGGATTTGAATAGGCATAAGCTTGCTTCTCCAGGATATCATATTTCAGCTCAGTGTCTCGTAGGACTTGGCTAAAGAACGCAATGGGTTGTTCATGTCCTTCGACATTTTTCTGTAAGAGTACCACATATATTGCGTGAAGAGATGTGAAAGAGAAAATCATGAACGATTTCCCGTAAAATGGACTGGCCAGCACTGGAGCTTCTGCAAAGGTATATTTGATCCTATTGAAGGATTCCCTAGATTCAAGGGTCCATCTAACTTCACTGTTCTTCTTCAACATCCCGGTGATGTTTCGGACAATCTTAGTATAGTTGGGAATGAACCTTCTGAGGAAATTTATTCTTCCCAGGAACACTTGTAATTCCTTTGTGTTTCTTGGTAGGGGAATTCCATCTATCACCTCTACCCGCTTCGGGTAAATCTTCACTCCCTCCTTAGTTACTATGTGCACCAGTAACTTTCCTTCCTCTAAGGCAAACATGGATTTTTGAGGATTCAGAGATAGGCCATACTTGCGGCATTTTTCAAAGGTTCATCGAAGGTGCTCTATGTGTTCAGCATCACTCTTTGAAAAGAAGGTGATGTCATCTAGGTAAATCACCACAAACTTGTCTTTCTCTCCTATGAAAGCAATGTCCATCGCACGTTGAAATGTAGCATCAACATTTATCAGGCCAAAGGGAATTCAAGCGTAGAAGAAGGTTTCCCAAGGCGTGGTGAACATTATCTTCTTTTGGTCTTCCAGGAGCACTGCCACCTGATTATATCCTGTGATGCCATCCATCATGGACATGCAGGAAGATCCCACCACCTTTTTCAGGATGTGGTCCATCTTTGGGAGGGGATAGTTATCCTTGATTTAGGCTCTGTTTAGATTGTGGAATTCCACGCAAAGTCCAATTTCACCATTCTTCTTTCTTACCGGCACTAGGTTCGCCACCCATTCGGAGTATCATAAAAGGACAATGATCTTGGCCTGCAATAGATTCTTTATTTCCTTCTCGATAGCTGGGGGAGAAGGGGGTTGATCTGTCTCAGTTTCTTATGAGGCTTAGTGTCTTCTTTCAAAGGTATTTTGTGATGTATAATGCCTACGTCAAAATTCTTTAGATCCTCGTATGACCAGGTGAAGACGTTTTTATATGATTGGAACAGACTGAGATATTGAACTTGGTATTCTTCAGGAGCCCCTTTTGATAGCTTTTCCACCTTCGAATCTTCTTCTGTCCCAATATTCACATCCCTTACAGGCTCATCGAGGGTTATTTTTTTGGGGTTTACTGGGATGTCATTCTTGTCCAAAAATCTCTCCAATGGCACTAGCCCCCTAGGGATGACATCTCCCTTTAATAACAGAACACATATCCAGCCAGTGTCTCTTCCCACCTGGTTTTTGGCTCTTCACTGTCATCCTCTGGGATTGAATCGATTACCATATTTGAGAATTCGCCTATCATTTCCATAAAATGCTAGACCTGATCTTCATCTTCGAAGACTTTCCAATGCTTTATGTTGTCCGAAATGGAGGGGTGGTATCGTACTTCCACCTCATATCTAAGCAAAGGATTCTGCGGGGGGAAAAAATTACTAGTAGCCACAACTAGTGAGTCTACCATTCTGTTATTTTCCCTCAACATGAAATAAATGTTAAAAGAAGAAAATAATTTCTCAACTAAATCCCATACCTCATTCCTGTAGGCTTTGAGCCGCGAGTGTTTAGTTTGGAATTGGCTCTTGACTTGCCTCACTACAAGCTCTGAATCTCCAAACACCTTGAGGTTTTGTATGTTCATGTTCCATGTTGTCTGCAACCCCAACAACAGGGCTTCATATTCAACCACATTATTTGTGGCTTCTAATTCCAGCTTAAAGGAGAGGGGAATCAAGCATCCTTCTAGTGATATCAAGAGTACCCTGATCCCGTTTCCTTCTCGATAGTAAGCTCCATCGAAATGCAAGGTCCATATCTTATTCTCCTCGCTGCTCATATAATTCTTCTATATTAGAGGACAAATATTTGTTTCTCGCAGGAAATTTTCATCCTCCTCGAGCATAAGACAAGAGAATTCACCCTCCTTACCATATATCGGAGAATTTGTAGAACCATTGGCTTTGGTGACCATATTCACGAATCCAGATTCACGGTATAACCTTCTTTCCTCCCCACTGAAAACTGGAATAGTGGCATAAGTGAAGTCCGGCTTTATGGACCCTCCAATCTTGGATCCCCAGGATCTGGACAACAACATTCCAAACCGAGCTGGGATATCGGCTACAACAATGTCCATCACTACACTTTTGGTCAGAATCTGGGCTAAGTTTAATACTAGATATGTTATCATGCTCAAGCACTTTACCTTCTTGGAATCAAAAGAATAAAGATATTTAAAAGTTCTGGTAATCTACAACAGCAACTACTCCCTGACAGAAAATGGGAATAGATTATGTGAAGCCCCAAAATCTAGCATGCAGTTGTGTAGTAACAGGTCATGTATAACTCGAGACACATAGAATGGGGGAGTGGCTGAGTCCAACTCTTCTACATGAGGTCCAAAGACTACCATAGGTATTTCCACTTGGAGATTGAGGTTGTTAAGGAGAGGGCCTATGCCATGGGGCAGCATGAATTGGGACACTTGGGCTTTGTATGAAGGCTTCTTTACGAGCTTGATCACGGGAACCATAATCTTGACCTTATCTAGTTCTTTTTGGAGGTTAAAGGCTGTGGGATGTTTTTATGAAATGACTTCTTTGGGCTTCTCTTTAGGGTGGTCAGGTAGGTTCAAGGCCACAAATTATGATTTCTAGTTTGCGGGAGGATCAGAGCCCTAATTTGTGGAAGTGGATGAAACGGCTTTATGGTGTGTAGACTATTCTAAAGGCTTTTCCACCTTATTGGTAGAACTATAAGAGGTTTCTTCTCTTGGTATTGACTTTTCGTTCTATTCTTTCACTTGGGTTCTCTTCCTGGAGGACCTAAGGTCATACTTCTTGTGGAGCTGAGCTTGCATGAAATCCAAAAACTGCCTGCAGTAATTATCAATATCTCAATCCTCTAGGGGAACTTCCTTCTCTCCTAGCTCTTCTTGCAGGTTGAGTTCACCTTCTTCATCCTCCGAGTAAGTGAGGAATTTATCTTCTTGGTTGTATGTTACTTCCTCGGTTTTTCCCTCCATTTCCCCTTCCAGATGTAAAGGAGGTTGGATGTGATCTTGCTGATCCTTCCTTTCCCACTGCAACAATTTTAGAGGGGGCTTCCAGTACTAGGGATTAAAGCCACGGTTTGGAATCATTTGGTTAAGAAGAGGAGAAGGATTCTTAGCCTCCAATTCAAGCTTCACTAGCTTCTTCGAGAGGTTCTTGATCAACTTATTCATTTCTTCAATTATGTACTCCTATGACTCCCTCTCCTGATTAGAAGTAGAAGCCTCCTCCCTGGTCTTTCTTCTTTCTTCATGCTCTTTCTTCCCTTTGAATTTACCAGTAGAAGAAAATTTTTCTTCCACCTCTAGTGCATCAGTCTAGATCTGATCCAGAGATGTGAACTTTCTTTCTCTTAGGTTGAACCCAAACTTAGGTTCGAAATCTCCTGTGAAAACCACCTTAGCAGCTGCTTGGGGAGCCTTTATCTCGACAAGGATATTATTGTAGAGCTTATTGAACCTCTTTATGAATTATGTTACATCCTCATTGTGTCTCTTTTTAGGAGCATTGAACTCTGTGAGGACATATCCATGTCCCCTCTTCTCTCCCCATTTTAGTGTGAATAAATTCTCCATTTCTTCCCAAGTGGTGACCACATTATTAGCAAGATATTTGAACCACTTTCGAGCCTCTCCATCCAAGGATTAGACTAAAATCCTCAACACCACATCCAAGTGCTCCACATTTATATTCTCAGCTAAGGCGTAAAAGTCTTCAATATGTTTCTACGCAGAAGTGTTATCTTCCCCGATGAACCGAGGCAAGATCTTTAGGTAAGCTTGATGCATGTCATGCAATACTTGAGGTAAATCTAATGGAACATATTTTTTGAGGAGAAAGCTAGGTACATCCATGAGGAGCAGTGGTGGCAAGTTCTGAGGATGATTTGGCTGTAGTACAACAGGTATATGCTGAGTAGAGGTTAGGATATTTATCTGTAATGAGCTTTGAAGTGCTATGACTTCTTTGACTTCTTCATCCTCTGGAGTAGGATGCAAGGGATGTAAAGAAGTATCAGCGGATTCGGCTTCGTATTTTATGTCTAAACTAGCTAAATCATAGGTTTTTGGAGGATATTCAAGTACACGGGCTGTGGAGCCAAGACCATAGATATCATCTTTCTAAGAAGAGGAAGGTGAATTTTCTAGAGAAAATTAGGGTAGGTCAGCCTGGATAGGTTGCTTCTCCCTCCAGATTCTCTTAAATACAATATTTTCAGGATCAAATACAGAAGGGGTTCTCTGTTGAGAAGTATTTGATCGAGTATGGGGATTGGTGTAAGCTAAGATTACACTTGATTAGAAATTTGATAATAGTGGAGTCGCCAAGGTGAGGGCTATGGAACTCTCAACCCTTTGTGCTCACCTAATTGAAGGGTGAAGATAATGTCGTATCCCAGGTAATAGATTTTATAATTTTTTCCTCGAAACAACGCCAAAAATATGTTGTGGCTCCTAGAGACAGCCTTGAGTTGCAGAAGGCCAGTGCCTAGGAAATCTTAAAATCATAGGTTAAATGTGGACAATTGTATAAAATGCCTCTAACAAAATATGGAATAAGAGAACAATGGTTTTGGTGGTTCATGGATGGAGAAGACCTTGAAGTCGATTCATGTGAATTCCCCAAACTGTGAGAGGGCTCAAGAGGCTACACAGCTAGATGGCTTTTAAATGGGTCGAGTATAAAACAATGAGTAGAAATCTTAAAAATATGCAGAGGTGTTGAGAGGGAATGGAGAAGGAACCCACGACAGAAAAGCTTAATAGATTTAAGAATTTGTCCCCTATGAATGCAGAGGAAATGGATATGAATGAGGTATGGAAAAAAACAGAGGTTCGTGGAGCGTTAATTAAGGGAGTGCATAAAGCTTAACACATGAGCGTTAACACTTGAGCATTATACAGATATGAATTCATGAATAAAATTGCAGACCACCGGAAATTACATTACACAAAGCCTTCAAAGCAACATAGCATGAAAGATGATTACACATAAAAAAGGAGATTACTAATACCATAAAGAAATAGATACATAATACTCATTGCTCCATCTGGAATCCAAATAAAAACTCTGTATCATATTAAGTTTAAACAACTCTCCCAAATATGTGTCTCAGAGCACAGGGAGCACAATCATACAAAACTACAGCAAATTTCTTCAAAATTCCAGAAACATTCTTTCATCTTACAACTCACTACATATAGAGTTCTCTTTGGGGCTTTACGATCAAATATTCTGTCATGATCGACCCACACGAGTGAAACCAAAATATCCTAACAAACTATTAGAGTGTGCATCAAGCAATCACTCCAGCAACAAAAAAATCATAACAGAATTGGGTAAAATTTGGATTTTACCAGCAAAACATCACTATCTAAACAATAAAAAGAAACAAAGCAGTTAGCCAGGGAGGCCAAATTCTAGAATCTTCAGAGGAGTGGCGAGAAGTGGCTAAGAACAGGTGAGCGGTCTGGACTTCATCATGTAATTCCATCTGTTGTTTGGCATCCTCCACTCCTTAACTCTCATGATTTAAACTTCCTATTGTGGAATGGTCGATTGTGTTGTGCATGCTGAATTCTTTATTGGGGCGCTCTTGGAGGGACTGAATAAACTGTAACCGCGTGCTCTACCAAAAACTCTTGGTGTATTTGAAAACCGGAAACCGGATTTCGGAGGGGATCTTAAGTGGTAAGTGATATCGGAGAAGGGGGGTGCGAAAGGATGAGAGGAAGGCACGTGGAGGAGTGAGTGGTAATGGATACCGCCTATTTCGGACCCCCCCCCCCTTTCTCCCATGGTAAAATTTCGAAGGCCGGGGGGGTGGGGGGGGGTCCAAAATGTGTTAAGGACCGTCAGATGCATTGGGGTGAAGCAGAGGTGAGAGAGAGATGTGGAGAGCTTAGCAGTGATCGGATGTGTGAAGACTAGATGGAAATGGTGGAAGGCATGGTGGGACCAAACTACATCATAAGTCACAAGATTTAAGTTTTTGTTATAAGCGAGGAGGAGGTAAACACTAAAAAATGTGAAGTTCAAAGTGCGCGGGGGAGGTAAGTGACATGGAGGGAATGTGGGACCTAACCACATCACAAATCACAAACTTTAACATGAAGCAGTAGAGATAAACTCTAAACGGTGTGAAGTACGAAGCGCGGGAAGGAGGGAAGTGACATGGAGGGGAAGTGAGACCCTACCGCAACCCATATATTGCAAACTTTAAGTTTTAGTTTATAAGCACGGAGGCAAACTCTTAAATCTGCAAAGTGCGAAGCACGGGAAGAAAGGAGGTGATGTGGAGGGTGGAGCCCACTGAATTGGCGGAGTTATAATGTGATGAATGGTTAGGTGATAAGTGTATGAGGTTTCATATTATGCGACATAAATTGCAAGCGGCCAGAAGTGGGAGGGCGGAGCTGCTATGGTGGGGCTAATTGCATTGCAACTTACACAAAATACTTTGTGGGCACTTAAGCAGTAATTTATAAATTGTGTGAAATGCGATATGCGACACGCTAAACGCTACAAAGTGTGAAGAGGTAAAATGTAAGGAAAATGTGGAATACAAGGGTTGCATGCGGATTTGGGTGATGTATAAAGGTCAGATGGGTCCCCCTTCATTGCATCGATGAAAAACAAGGTTTGGCATAAGTATTAAGAGGTAAGGTTAAAAACTTGCGGGATACGAAGTGCGGGCAACAGGCAAGGCTTATATGCGTGCCATGGGTGAACGGGTCCCACCTCATCGCAAATAGCATTTCGCTCATTTTAACATTTACCCTTGCGCCCATCCTGAAAAACTTGTGATCTGCGATTTGAATCTCCACCATTGATCGTTGCTTAGATCCAATGGTCCTCACCACTCCCTTATTGTGGTTTGTCGACCTTGTCTCTTTGGGTGCGCCCGGTCATTTCTTATTTGTTCTGTTAGGGTCCCGTGATTTTATAGATTGGTAGACCAAATGCACAGGGTAACATCAGACCAGTTTTTGGAGTCCTAGGACCTAGCCTTCCTGGACTCAGAGAGGGCTCTCTCTATTGTATGTAAAGGATGTGAGCTTGTTTGTTGTTAGGGTTTTATTTTAGGCTAGTTGTTAAGTGTAGGGTTTGTTGTTTGTTTGGTTGGGTAAGATGGTCCAGTAGAATAGGTGGAGTGAGAGATATTCAAATCATTGGGCTATGGAGTCTATGAAATTCATGGATATCTCAACAATGAAACAAGATGCATAACAAGGAAAATCTAGCATGGTCAAATGGATCTTTAAGGTATGTGTGAAGTGAAATGAACAATAATTTTGTGAACATAGTAGGTGTATAAGGGCAGTAAAGAATCCTTAAACAAATACTTTTAAACAAGATAGTATCAAATACTGATTAACATAGGGACATAATCATAATATAGGGCAAACTAATAGCTCTTAGATTACACTTTAAGCAAACAAGCATTCAAGATGAACAATTCCAATGAAATATAAAAGGCGAGAAACTCATTTAACTTCTAGTGATTTCACCTTCAAGGTTAGAAAATATTCAAGATAACAAATAACTTTAATCAATGAAGAGGGAATGCCTAACCATCAATGATCAATCTACAAAGAACTTTAAGGAAACTTCTTCAGCATGGACAAAGGGCATGATCAAAACATGGCCTCTTTGGCTAAAACCTAACAAGTAATACTTCAAAGAGAGATTCCAAACAGAGTTTAAATAACATCAAATAGGTAGGGCTAACCATAAAACATATTTGAAAACTACTATATTGAACCATTCATGTAATAAACAAGCATAGGTAGATCTAAGGAGCAGCTAAGAATTCCTTAAACAAACCCAACAGAAGAAAACATAAAGGCAATAGACAACAAGAAGGACTAAGGTGCCTCCAACAACATTTCTTAGTCTATACTCTTCTGTTCTACTGCAACATAGAAGGATGGAAACATAATGAAAA
Organism: Pinus albicaulis; assembly: GCA_034641835.2. NCBI lineage: Eukaryota > Viridiplantae > Streptophyta > Pinopsida > Pinales > Pinaceae > Pinus > Pinus albicaulis. The sequence goes on along the minus strand of CM076583.1, from coordinate 729,987,035 downwards.
CATGAGAAAACAATAACATGAAAGAGAAGCACTTCACTAATAACCAAGCTTAGGGATCCTGCAAGCTATCCTCCTTCATCATAAATCAAAGCAATCCATTCAGAAACTCCACAAGACCAATTTCTTCTTCAAACTCAAGAAAGCCATGTATTTCTCTCAAAACTCATCAAATGCCAACATTTATAATGAAAACCTCATGCTTTATTTATCTTAGCAAGAGATGGAAAAAACCCTAGATAGGGTTGAAAAATGTCAAAATCACTCATAAATGTCATAAATGCCCAAGAGACCATGCAAGGTTCAAGGCACAAAATATCCCATGAAATAAATGCCAAAATAACTTCTAGAAACTAATTCTAGAGTGATTTTCCTTCAAAAACACTATAATATGATTTTGCAATAAATGAGTGTGTTTTGTTGACTTTTGGCCAAAAACACATAGTGTTGTCCATAAGCGCAGTGCCACCTTAGGCAGAAAATAGGTCCTATTGCAGCCAAGTTTTGGGGGTCTTCCCAATGTTGGATTTTGCTCCATGATGGCCCGTTGGAAAGCTCGCTGAGTCCTCTTTCCATATATATATATATATATATATATATATATATATATATATATATATATATATATATATTTCTGATTGAGCACATGTAACTGGTTCAAAAATTAAAATCCCCAAGACTTCTCTGAGCGCAGCGCCAGGCCTGAAAAGGAGGAAAAACAGTGAAAAATGAAGTGTTTTTTGACCTTTTGTGGGGTCAAAAATGCTCCAATTGCTCTGAAATTTTGTGAGCATAGTGTAATAGTTATGAGAAATCCAAAAATATATATTTTCCTTCCGAGGATGCCTGAGGGAAAAGTGTAGCGCTAGTGGCATCGCGCTTATAGGCCTTCAAATTCTCAAAAAACAAAAACTTGTCCAAATTCCTTCAAAATTGGTGGAGGTCTCCTTCAAGGGGTTTGAGAGACCTATAGGGAAGCTGATGCCAAAATTCCAAGTCTAGCTTGGTGTTCTCCTCCTTTTAGTGCTTGAATTTCAATGAGGGCCTCTTTGAGTTTGGCACAAGCAAGTTTGTTTTTCATTGCATAGTGCTTGGTCATCTTTTTCTGGAGATCAAGTCCCCTTTTTATCTTCTTAAAATACTTGTGTTCATTATTATAATACTAAATGATATGCTGGGCCATATCAAAATCTCTCTCCAGCTCCCTAATTTGTGCATCTTTGCTTTGGAGTAGTATTCTAGTGGCCATCTCCTCATCTTCATTATCACTTTCAAGGTCAATGAATTGGGGCTTTTGTTTAGTTTGCCTACCTCTGTTACCTTTCTCACCTTTTTCCATCTTTTGTTTTCCCTTGTCAAGCTTTTGAGCTGAGGTGGATGGCATGGTCCCTTGCCTCTTGGAGGCAGCAAACACTAGCCTTGGCCCTCTTTGATATGTGAGTGAAAGAGGTGCGATTGTGGTCTTGTTGGTGTCTTTTTCATGGCTGTGATCCTCATTAGGAATATCACCCTCTGCACTTTCTTCACTTTTATTTGCTTCATCATTAGGACAGTTTTCCTCTTTATCTTCTGCACTGTCATCATTGTCATTATCACTGAGGAGCTGATTTTTGTCATGACTGTCATGACGATTTTCTTCTTTGTTGTCCTTCTCATCACTGAGGCTGGCTTCATTTTGGTCATTGCTGCCTTCAGTTTTTGCATCTTCCTCACTGTCATCCTCTTTGTCCTTGTCATCTTCTTTAATGTATTCATTATCTGTCATAGCTTCACTTTCCTCGTCATTTTCTGCCTCTATATCCTCTGTTTTATTTTTTATCTCCTCTTCATCAATGCTCATTTCATTTCCAAGTTTTCAACCTCCTCATCTTCTTTATCATCCTCTTCCATTTTGTCACTATTTAACTCACTGTCATGCTCATTTTTTTCACCTTCATCACTATCATGCTCACTTTTTTCACCTTCATCACTGTCATGCTCACTGCCTCTTTCTTCATCATCTTTTCCTTCCTCTTCCTCTTCATCAATTTATGTCCCTGCTTCATCATTTCCCTCTTCCTCCTCATCATTTTCTTCTTCTTCCTCATCATCTGCCTCTTCTTCATTTGATGCATCAAGAGAAGGGGAAGAAGGGAGGTTTTCTTGAGGCGAGGACACTTGTGTGGATGATGAGGGCACGTTAGGTTAATGAGGGAGCTATGGGCTTGTGAAGACTTCATGTGCTATGAATACCTCCCAAGGTATTCCCTATTGTTCCAACTGATGTAATACCACCATCTTGATCAAGGAATGGTGAAATAAAATCTGCATTTGTTGGGAAGGACTCCTTCTCTAAACAACAGAAGACATTTTTTCCATACTTTTATAGAGGTAGTAGGGAAAGTTGAGCATCTTGACCCTTGTGAAATGCATGAGGAGTCTAACATGGTAGGAATAAATTCTAGAGTACCTCCCTTCACAAGTAAAGTACTTCATGATAACCCTCATAAAGGGTGCAAACCTCTGTTTTAGGTGTGTGAAATGGAAGATAGCCCTGCAGCCCATTTTGTACCTAGTTTTGACAAATGTCTCATAATAGTTCTTGTCCAATTTGGCTTTCTTAAACTACTTTTCACTAATAGCAAGGATACCAGTAGCATTAGAGATGGCATCTGCTGATAATTCAAAGTCCACTCCTCCAAGGCTTGATTGTTTGTTGTGCAGGTTAAGAATGAAAAGCCTTGTAAGCTCTGGGTGGCTTTGCACTTGCTTAACTCTCTCACAAAATTGGAAGCACCCTACATTCTAAAAACATGAGAGGATCATGGGAGATGAGGTGATATCTACTGTGCTTTGGGGTTCAAATTTGTTCACTTTTCCTCCTTTGTGGTTTGGCCTCATAGGCCCTTGGCCTTCTTTCATTGCTGCTACTATCTTCTGCTCCTGACATGGTGATTAGGGATGATGGTGGGAAAACTTGGGCAAGAGGATTAAAATGAAAATGGTGTCGGGAAGCTCTTGCAAATGAGGGTTATGGAGGTTAGGTTTATGATTGAGTTGCCTTGAGCTTAATGGGGCTTAGTCTTTGAACATGAAATGGAACTACCCCAATTCACTCCCCTTAACTGATGATCTTAGCTCAGAGGTTAGAGGAGAGTGGTAATTATGAAGACTTAGGATTTTTTTTGGTACTAGGGTTTGATTGCTTCCCCTTAATTATCAAAACACAAAAACACTTGGAGGATAATGAGAACAAGGCCACCTACCTCTTTAGCTTGCTTGCAAGTTTTTGAAACCAATTTGGAGGACCTCCTTTGAACCCTTGACACATTTTTTGCAGTTTGGGAGAGTTTTTGTCTGAGCGCAGCCCCCTGCCCACACTATTGGGTTGCCTTCTATGCGCAGCACCGGGCAGGTCGGGCCTCTGTTTGAGCACAGCGCTACCCAGTGTTGTCTTGCCTGAGCGTAACGCCACCCTTTGAGCGCAGCGCTACCCAGTGTATGCGCGTTACCAAGTAAATTTTACACTGCGGAGACCTGTATTAGCGCAAAGCGAGGGTTTGTGAGTGCAACGCCAGGGACTTGACCCAAGATTTGTCCAAAAACTCAGAAATTTCTCCAGAAGGGTTTTCTTCCTTTTCTTGCAAATAGAAAATGCACAATAAGTCAAGTGTTTAAATGAATTTGACTTTTATGGCCTTGGGCATGCAAATTTATTTTTGCCTAAAGCCACTTTATAATGTTTTTTAATCTCTTTTGTCATTTGACTGATACCCTTTTTGACATTTTGCAGGTGATTTGAAAACTTTTCAAAGTGACTTTTCTTCTTTTGGTGATGGCTTACTGGAGAGATGAAAAAGGTCCCTTTTAACCTTTGAGGGTCTTGTCACTGTAAAAAACCTGTTTCTTCTTGCACTGATAAACTAAAGACATGTTTTTATCCCCTTTTTGACATTCCTGAGTGTTATTGAATCTAAAAACATGTTTTTCTTACCCTATTACTAATTTTGACAATGATGTATCCATTGTGATAGAGATTATAAATTATACATGCTATGTCTCCTCTTGGCCACTTATGGTTTGTTGCAGGTGCCATGACACAGTTGCTTTGGTATCCTTTGTCATTATTTGGATTTTGGCAACTTTAGTTACTCAACGATGAACTCATGCTTATGTCAATTTTTTACCTTATAACCCAAAACCATACTTTTATTCCTTCGACCCTTTGAAGGCAATTGTCTACACTTGAAAACCTGGCCTCCCTCATACTGATACTCTTTGCATTCTTTCCTTTTGATGCAGTGAAGCACTATTGTCTTGGAAAACCATGAAGGTCACCTTCTGATATCTTCTTCAACCTTCTACTGTCATGATGGAGGCCCATAGTCTTCATTTCACTTACTTTTCCTTTCTCCCAAAACTTTAGGTTTTAGGGTTGTCAGAGAAGAATAATTAATGTTGTCTTATAAGTTCTCTATAACCCTTTCAAGTTCATTCATTTATATTCAATTCACCTCACCTTTTTCCCTTCTTCATTTATTACTTCGAAAAATCTTCAATTTGTGCTTGGTTTTGTTGATGTGCCTTTTTCCTTATGGCCTTTTGCATTGGATTTTTGCTTGGCAACACTATTTAGCCAATTAGTCCTAAAAACCCTGATTCCCTTTGAACATAGGCAAGCTTCCTTTTCTTTTCTATGGATTTTTCTTTAGTGAGGAGCTGGCCTCTTACCTTAACTATTTTTTTGCTGATAGCTATCTCAATCATTCCTACAAAAATGTTTAAGATGCACAATTATACCTTTGCAGAATGCTATCTAGACCAAGGAGGCTTTTCTTGAGGGATTTTTGATCTATTTTGGACAATCAAGTGTTGACCCTCCTTTCCATTTAATTTCGTCTTCTTGGCACATGTAAAGCAGTGATTTAGAACACCAAAACAATCCTATAACCTATGAAACCCTAAATGACCTACTGGGAGGCTCTTTGGGCTAGTCTTTGGTTGAAAACTTGACTTGGGGTCTTTAGGTGTAAAACAGAGCTTATGACAAACTTTATGCATTGCAGACCCAAAACTACTGATTTCAATTTATCTAAAGAGCCTAGAGAGGTAGCTTGAGACCACCAATGCTTGAGGCACTTGGTGAATAGGGGAAAGGTTAGGCCACTTGGAAATCCAAGGTGGAAGTGGAAGGGTTATAAGTAGGAATAAAAAATTACTGAGGTCATGAGTGCAAAAATGGGACAAACATGAGTGGCATGCGCCCATGATGGGTCTTCAGAGAGTGATAGGCTAACCATGACTTGATAAAGTAGTGAAATAGTGAAAAATTTATCCTAAGTATAATGAAAGCAGTGAGATTTCTAGAACTCACAATATTCATGAATTTTGTTTCTATAAATCTAGTATAAGCATTTAGTCATCTATAAAAAAGAAAAAATTACTGATGACTAATATGTTCGTGAAAAACTTGCCCCACGTTCACGACTTGACTTGCTTTACTCGACCCAATCTCGTTCAGGACTCTACCTATGTTTTCCTTATAGGGACCACTTCTCCATGTTATGTGAGGTCACAAGCCAATAGAACAAATGGATTTATTTCCTCACGAAGAAATATAAAGCCGTTGAAAAATTTAAAGTGTTTAAGGCTCTTATGGAAAATCAAACAAAGAAGAAAATCAAGGTGTTGAGATAAAACGATGGCAAGGAATGATATGGGAATGAGGTTGGGGAGTTATGTAAGTAGTGTGGCATAGTAAGGTATAATTCTACACCATACACACCTCAATATAATGCGGTTGTAGAAAGAATGAAAATGACATTGATGGGAAAAGCAAGGAGCATGCTAAGTGGTTCTAAGTTAGGAACGAAATTCTAGGTAGAAGTAGTGGGTTGATCTGGATTTATGCAGGAACGCAATAAAATACAGAAATAGGCATAAGCATAGAGATGCAGCAGAAATAATACTTCATTTCATAAATATAAAAAAATTGAAATATGTTTACATACTGAATGGAAATAAACTAGCTAGGGTGGTGGTAGCTTATCTTTGAGAAGAGATGTGGCAGCTACATGCCTCTAAACTATGTTACAATGAGGCTCGAAGGCCTTTTTGTTGTTGAGATACAATGCAAAACCCTAAACATCCAAAAACCTAGCCGTAGGAGATGAAGCGCCAAAACTATGGGCCTCATTTGGGTAAACTGGTGTTTCAACTTCCCGGGGATTTAGCTTTGGCATACGATCTCCGTTTGATGTGCATCATACCTCTGCTTGAAAAACTACTGAAAATAGTAAATTGTGTTGCAACTGAGAAACTAAAATAACTGACGGTGGCATTTCAAATGGAATAGGTGGGTTGCCAAAAATATCCACCTGGATCATTAGGGCCCCAAAACGGCTTCGGAAGTTCAGGACCCAATAACATGCTAAAAATAGTAAGATGTGATGAAAGTGAAAAATTGAAAGAATTGATGGTGGGGGTCCAAATAGAATATATGGGTGGCCACCAATATCCACCTGGATCATGGGTAATGAATGTTACCTCGTTAACTGATCACCCTAATTAGCATTGGATGACAAGACTCAAAAAAAGGTAAGGACTATTAAGAAACCATATCTTAAACATCTCAATTTATTTGGTTGTGTTTCTTATGTACATGTTCCAAAGGAAAATAAGAGTAAGTTGGAAAATAAAGCCAAGAAGTGTATCTTATTGACTATAAAGATGGTTTTAAAGGTTATAAGCTATGGAACCTAGAAGCTAAGAGGCTTGTGTAAAATCCAGATGTGGTATTTATATCAAACAAATATGTTTGGAAAATAGGAACTCCTACCAAGGGACTTGAAGAACTAGAGAAGATAAAGTTTAAATTGAAGGATGATGAAATATAATCTATAGAAGAATAGGAATCAAAATATAAAGAACCACATACTCTAATATTGAGGAGATCTATTCTAGAAAGAAGGAAACCAAAAAGGTATAATCCACTTCATTTGCATTCTAATTTTTCTTTGTTTATTAATGACGATGATCCTATAAATGTTAGGGAGAATCATAGTGGATTCATATGATGGAAAACTCTAGAAAAATGTCATGCTTGAAGATATGGTAGCCATGTTAAAGAATGCAACTTGGGATTTAGTGGAGTTGACAACTATAATAAATCCCATTGGTAACAAATGAGTGTTTAAGAAGAAGTTGAATACATAAGGAAAATTGAAGAAATACAAAGGTCAGTTAGTAGGAAAAGGTTATTCTCATGTAGAGGGAATTTTATTTGGTGATATTTTTATCCCGTTTCCAAGTTAACATCTATTATATTTCTCTTGTGTATTGTTATTTCTTTTGGTTTTTAAGTAGAATAGATAGACATGAATACATCATTCCTACGTGTGGATTTAGAAGAATAAATATACATGAAGTAGCCATAAGGCTTTGCGATGAAGGGAAATAAATAATTGGTTTTTAGGTTGAAAAAATCCATGTATGAGTTAAATTAATCACTAAGGATGTGGTATCAAAAATTTAGTACTTATATATTGGGACTTGACATCATAAGGAGCAAAGTGGGTCACTATGTGTTTTTCAAAATAGTTGGTGATTGTCTTATTTATTTGGTATTGTATGTGGATGATATGTTGTTGATAGGAAATAATAAGGAATCCATCAAGGATGTGAAAATTTAATTTTTCTATAAATTTGACATGAAATATATTCGTGTTACAAATCTCATTTTGGGCATGGAAATTGAAAGATATTGGCTAAACATGAAAATCATATTAAATTAGAGGAAATACGTCAACACAATATTACATATTTTTAATATGTGGTAATGTAAACCTAAAAAGATCCTTATGCTTGTAGGTGTAAAGTTATATGAAAATTAATGTCCCAAGATATATGAAGAGAAAGAGGAAATGCCCCATGTTCTATATGGTAGTAGAGATAGCAATTTGATGTATGCAATTGTTTGTACTATATCAGGCATTGCACATGCAATGGGAGTATTGAGTAGGTATATGTCAAAAGTAGGGAAGGAGCACAAGATAGAAGAGGGCTTTCAGGTATTTGCATGTCCCTATTGGTTAAGGATTATGGCACTAATGAATACCACGACTAGAGATAGTGTTGGACATACATAACTTTGTTTATGAAAACTAGGCTAGAGATATGAATCACATAATATCTACAAGTGGGTATGTGTTTAACCTATTTAGAGCAACACTTACTTGGAAGAGAAAAGGTAGTTTGTATTGGAAAACTACAAATGATAAATACATGGAAGCCACTCATACATCAAAGGAATTAGTATGGCTACAAACATTGTGTCCAAGTATTTTGTTGGTACAACATGTTGTAAGGATAGATTGTGACACTTAGAATGCAATATTCCTGTGAAAAACCCAACTTACCATTCTAAGACAAATCATATTAATGTTCAATTTTTGTAAGAGATGTATGTTTCAAGACAATAAGACACTTTTGGTGAAGGTAGAACCTTAAATGATGTTTCATATTCAGTAACAATGTTTGTGGTAACAGGAAGTTCACTTGGTGCAAAGAAACCATGGGAATTAATTCCTCGGATTAATGATCATGTACTCTCGTGGCCCTTTGTATGAAAAGAAAACAAGTGGGATAATGTTGTGTATGTGCTATATTATTTTCATGATTAGTCCCATGTGCAATTTGTATATGCTAGGCATAATGGGGGGATCACAGGGGAGTGGAGCCCTTTCCAAAAAATAAAATAATGGGGTGGTTTTCTGCACTATTTTTGGTGGTTTTTGGCACATGATTTTCACTTTTAGAAATTTTGTGGTACATGGTGGTTTAGCCCATGGTTTTGTAATTTTTATTAAGTAACTATGGTTTTACTCTAATTCAAGGTTAATGGAATGGAGGTTTATGGATATCGCAGTATATACATATTTTATTGTAACATTGTAAATAAATAACATACTAAACAATCTTTCTGGTTTTCCCAATTTGGGTTTCCATGTTAAAATATATGTGTTTAGCATGTATGTGCCATTACATATTTTTTTATTTTTATTAAGATTATTTTTGTTAAAACCGACAATTAATAAGTTCATAAAGAAGTTTTTTCACTCTATAATGTAATTCATAGAACCAACTTAAATTTATTATAATTTAATAACTATCAAACATTAAAAGGGATCCAATTCCTTGGGGTATAAAACTTCTTGACTAAACTATACAATAAATATCTCAACATTAAATACAATTTTTTTATTAAACATTATTTTATAATTTGCAAAGTCGATGAAAAACATCATGATTGTAGTTGAAGCATCCATAATGTCTAAAATTTATGATTTTTCCATAAATATTATGAAAATGGGCATGGAAAATCCATATGATGAGATTGAATGGGATTTATGCATACCTTAATATAAAAAGAAAATAAAATGAAAAATTGCGTTTTGGATAAAATTACCCTTATGTTAGGTGAACACTCCACTTGTCAAATTGAATTTACAAACATCAGAAGATTCAAACATCCCTCCTTAACCACAACTTGGAGGTCAGCAATTTCCCCTAAAGGTGCAAAGGTAGACCGAAGGAATACAAAATTTGGGAAGATCATATTACTACAAACATAGTCAACTGTTGAATACATGCACATAAAGTTTGTCAACATATTTAATGCAAGCATCATGAGGCAAGCCCATCGCTCACAAACTTTGCATGAGCACAAAGTATTGATAGACTTTGACAGAGGTGTGTCACATTGGGCTATCTATATTTTCTTAGCCACATGTCGTTTCTTGGCCACATGGTGACACCAACATTGGATTTCCGTAAGGACGTGTGATAATCTCCATCAAGATCCTAGAGCCCAACGAATTGTTTCCTCAGCCGCACAATAGATGCTCTTGCAAGATTCCACTAGTTTGGTTGACACCACTTCAGGGTTCTAGTAGTCAAGCATGATGCAATATTTTTTTTGTATTCCTTGTGCTACACAACAAATATTTTTTTTTTTAACTTTTCACACCATATCCCCTTCACCTTATAGGATTAAAAGATGAAATTGTAGCCACGTTTGATTGAAACAAAAGTTTCTTGTCCTGCATAATAAAAAACCTTTTCATGTTATATATGTCAAAAGCTGAAATGGGAGTCGAGGATCCAATCACAAAATTTCATGCTTTTATGGAATTAGTATGGAAGATTCTTATCAAGCCAGTAGAAAGTCTACTTTTCCATGGCCATGATATCGCTCTAATCCATTACACAAGGCTAAACAATGACATCAATTTAGAATTCTAAAGTATGCACTAGGGTTTTTTTATTGAACAAGTAAAAAAATTTCAAAATGTGAGGAGTCATAACCTCAAAGGGTTTGGCATGATTTGGAGGAAATCTAAACAAAATTTTTGAAAACTTCAACTCCAAATTAAAACATTAAATCCACTCTAAAAATTTAGACTTTGCACCTCCAACGTAAAATATGAGAGCCTTGACCAACCTACCAAGGGACGATCACAAATCTATAAACCTTATGTAAATTATTCAAATATATAAATTATTGAGTGAGATTTCTGATATTTTTTATAGGAATTGTAACTCTACATTATAGCTTTTAATCTTATTTTAAAAAATTGTGTCATATATTGGAAAATAAGTTTTTATTTAAATTTTAAAAAGTCATTGTGTTAGTTATTATTTTAATTTTATAATATTTTAGAATTAAATGTTATATAAAAGTGTGTTTCGTTCTTAATCTTTGGATTATATATTGGAAATGAACACATTTTGAAACATGGAATGCACATTGAAAAAGAAAATGAACTTATGAGATAAATTGGCAAAAATCATATATACCATTTGGCATGAAACCCTAAGGATTGAAAAGTTGAACTTGATAAAAGAAAGAAAAGTTGATATTAATATAATTTTCCTTAATGTCTAAGGTCGACATGGCTTCACCAAATTTCTCCTAGAAGAAATAATTTCTAGAGACCTCACTTTTTTCACTCCATCAATCGTATTGAATCGATCCATGCATGTGCTACACAAAGGCACCCACTCCAGATATCTTAAAACAATATTCGTAGCTTTCTCGAGGCCTTTGAAAAATGACAACATACCACCATTCAACGTGATTTCAACCATGCTTATCTCATCTCCTCCAAAATATTGTTTTCTAAGAAGAAGTGTTCTTTCCCAAAGCTTCCTTTATCATAAAGAAAATTTGCAATCGATTCTTCCACAACTTTATCTTGTTTCTCTCCAAAACCTTAAAAAAACTCCTTGAAAACATGGAAAGAGCTAAGCCTACTCATAATAAACATGAATATATATATATTTTTTTGTAAGTTTCGTAGAGCCTTTCTATTTTCTATTAATCAAAAAGCAAGTTGCTATACAAATAATAATGCATGATTTAGCCTCAACCTGCCCGAAGGAAACCATGTCTGTTGGCAACCTTAGAGAGTTATATGCCAACCAATATTGGTACTATTTTTTCCTTCTACTTTCCGCTATAACTATATTACTTTGTCCATAAAAACAACATTTTAAACAGTAAAAACTTTCTGTCTTAAACATTCAAAAATGACAATGGAAACAAGAAACATAAGATTCACCCATATGACGAGTCTATTGGGGTCAGGTCCTTTGTAGTGGAACCCGAGATCTCAACTTGCTGTAGCCCTTGAATTTGACGTTCAATCCTCCCAATCCTTGTTGTTGCATGGTACTGAGAGCTAGCAATATCTCGAATCTCTTTCTTTATTTGCTGCAGTTCTGCTACTACTGATGAGTTACCTCCATTGTCTTGCATTCCTGCCATGGCTTTTGCCAAGATGCATTTGAGCTTCCAGTATGTATTCACCGATTGATGGAAGAGTGAGACTCTTCCTCTCGTATTTCCTGGATCACACAGAAAATCCAGAGTTGCCTCCTGCTGCTTTATGTCTTCTTCTTCATGGGAGCTCTCCCTTTCCCATCCATGAATTGTATTTCAAATTTGAATTGAGTTACCCGCTTCATAGAGGCCGGAGATGTTTTCAAGAACTTGTTTGTGAGTTTTCCTACCACGTTTACTTGGGCCATCCTCCTTCTGATTTGTTTGTTCTTTCTTTCCTTTTCGAGTAATTTTTTGTTTCTCGGATTGACCTCTCGCCATGATGGCTTGAGAAATTAATCTCCTTGTATAAATGTAAGAGATTCCTATATATTGTAGAGAAAAGTTAATGAGAAACTTTTTGCAGGTAATGATGGAGTATTCTACTCCGTTAATTACTGGTGGAGATGCTTGTTTTTCTGAGTTGACTCACTGATATATGGCGTAATTGACTAACACTGTATCCTGAACTGAGAGTTTTATAGAAAAAATTTGCTGCGGGCCGTAATAGCAGAAACCTACTATGACATTCCTACTCCAATTACGACTAGAATGCATACGAAGTAAAATGGACCTATTTTGGCTATATGGGAATTTCAATTTTCACTTTTCGATTATGGTATCCCAGGATTTATCCCCCGTAAGACGAATGTTCATGCAGTAAAATCGAAAAACCATATACCACCCACCTTTCTCCCTATCCCCAAACCCTATCTTAGATCTATTACAGCGAATGTCTATGAAGTATGTTTTGAAGCTCGTGAAGGGGGTTTGTAAACAAAATTGAAAATAAAACCAGGATTTTCCTACATGCAGGACATGCAACCCCAACCCATTGCTATTTCTAAAATTTTTATAGAGGTGCAGTTGTTTTCGGGTTTCATAATTTAACTTGGAGCAGACCTTTAAATTTCCTATGGACAGGTTACGGAAACAGGGTTCAATTTCTTCAATTTCTTTAAAATCAATACAATTTAAGACTCTTTTCAATTGACAGATTGACCACTTACAGGAAATAGCCATATTCTCACAATCATTGTTACCTGCCATGGTTAGAACAAAGAACTGATAAACGAAGGTGACAAGAACCGTTACATACTGCTTGACCAGTCGACGACTTTGCTCCTCTTCCTTCGCTTCATCTGGCAGGTCTACTAACGAGCTGTTAATTTCTTTCCTACCTTGTATGCTACCCTTATGCATTAATCTCCTCCGTGTTCGGCGTGGTTCCCCAGCCTTTTCTGACATCCACTGTTGGCCATCAGATTTTCCTTTAACCTCCATCATCTCCGAGCGTGCCAAGTACTGGCGTTCAGCTTCTCCTTAATGTCTACGACGATTGGTCAAGTGCACGCCCCCGCGTGGCACCGACCTCCATTCCATTCCCTTGCATGACACCCCGATCGAGGTAATAAACATGAATATATTACAAATATAATAGAAAAGAGTAATCAACCCTTCGAAAAATATTGTTGTGGAAAAAGATGAGTATATTAGAAACATAATAGAAAAAAAACTAATTGATGAGAAGTGGATGCAAATATTGTTATGAAGGAACTAAATGGCCTTGTTGTCTACAAGGCTTAATCATATGAATCTTTGAGAAATAAATTTGGCACTTTCTTCCATAGTTACCAAATTCGGCCGTACTGGTCGAAAAAATTCGAAAATTCGTTGAAACGATTCGGTTCGCCGTTTAATTCGTTAATTTCAATACGGTACGGTGTACTAAATTTCTGGTTCATTAAATCAGTTAAGTTATCCACAGCAGTGATAGCGATTCCGAACAGCTCAGCAAAGATGAGGTGCTCCAGAATGATGTTCGAATATAACAAGTAGACAACGTATAGCAGCCAACGCTCGTTTGAATTTAACAAGCAGTTAACCTAAAGCAGGCAACTTAATATATATATATATAAACATCTATCTCATGGCAACATTCACTAGTTTCAAAAAGAGTAATACATAAACATCTAAACATCCATTCCACGTCAGCATTCACCATGTCACCATTCAGCAGTTTTATATATATAAACTTCCATTCCACACCGGAGTATTGCCAGTTTCAGAATGGCTTAAAATATGAAAAAACTGTTAAAAAATAAACTTCCATTCCACCTGAGTATTGCCAGTTTCAGAATGGCTTAAAATATGAAAAAACGGTTCTTTTGTATAAAAAAAAAAAAGGCAATTTCTATACTTCAAAAATTATAAAATATAATTTTCAATAGTTTTTATTATCCAAATTAGTTTTATTAATAGTTGATTTGAAATTCAATTAAAGTATATCCAAATAAAGTTATTATTTTAGGAAAGATTCCTTTCAATTTTATAAAATTTTGAAAATAATAACAATAATATGTTATATTTTCGAATTTTTTTCGTATTAAATTTTAAAGGGTCGAATTTTTTCCATACCGAATCGAATTCGAATTCGTATTCGTATTCGAATTTGGTAACTATGCTTTCTTCTTCATGTGGATCCCTATTCATATTTTTAGTTCACACATGTAAAACATATGAACAAAAAAAGATCAAATACATCACGAGAAGGACCTAGATCCCTATTCATATTTGTACTCACTGTAGAATTCAGTTGACGAAAAATCGATATTTTTCTAACTTCATCACATCATAAACATGCTCTTGTGAGTGAATATGAAAGTAATACACATCAATATCATAAGTTGTCTTAGGTAGCCATTCTTCACGATTTGCTGTGAAAGGTTATCTTCATTTTAGATGGGGATCCGGATGATACAATGGAAGGTTGCCAGTCACGGGTTCAACTCCCACGCTCTCTGCAATTTTTTCCTACGATTCGTAGAGGAAGTCACGGATCGACTCCTGTCGATTATAGATGAGGCAAGCGAGAAGGTTAGTTGCGTGGAATTGTATGATGAAAATTTTTGTTCGGAATCGATCTGGCTTGCTTGGATACAAGCCGTCCTATTTTGGAGTTCAGGATTTTCATGTGGTGAAAATGATGCTCAATGTCGTCTATGAAAAGTGGACAAGCCAAGCGGTGGAAATTGTGCACCACTTCACCTGGATGTCATTCATCAGCGGAGAAAGGAGATGGCCAATAATACGCCTTGCAAATAGATCTTCTCTCCATATTCATGGCACTTGGTAACCTACAAGCCGATCTTCCTGAATACCACATCTATGGTTCCGAAGAGTTTCTTTGAGACTCCACAAATACAAGTACCTTAACCAAATATCATTGTCACTAAGTGTTCAAAAATAATTCGGTTAAGGAAGAAAAAAATGGAGAGATGGGATTGGCTGGGATGAAAAGTGTTTGCCTAGCCAATTCCATAACGAAAACATTTTCGATGTAATTACACCAATATCTCTTAAATTTTTTTAAATAAATATCAACACAAAATAATTAATGCTAACAACAATAAAAAAATATTGATAAAACTAGATACAATAATAGTCTCTACAAAAAAGCTTGAAGAACTATCACCTTCACAAACAACAATCTTGACATAATCTTCCTTAAAAACTAGTGAAACACCTATCTACCAAGTTCAAAATGAAAAGTACTTAAACCTCTCAAACATATTTCTCAAATGATTGCAAACAAACAAGAATATGAATAAGTGATGAAAACAAGGACTTAAGTCCTCTCATTTCTCTCATTAATTTTTTTTCATATTTTCAAAGAAGATCCAATTAATCCATCAATCTAAGATCATTAAAATGAGCTTACATACAAGTCCTAATATTCCAATAGACTTATGTACATCAATAAGCACTGAAGTCCCAATATATTTTCAACAATAATCATGTTGTCACCTTGTCATTACACAATTATTTGTTAGTTAGTAACTAATTTTTTGTAGATACCATAATGTATTAGCATTAATTTACATACACTTCTAGCACATACCCTAGTAACATCAAATTGGGTTTAGAAAAAAATTATAACATCAAATAAGTTTTGTTATTAATTGACATTATCTCACTATTACATTTGGGTGGAAATTTTGATAGTAGAATCTGATGGAATCAATAAAATCGAAAAAAGTGTCGGAAGTTAAATGATTTTTTTTGTTTTTGTTTTTTCTAAAATCTTGGATACTATCAAATATCTGACGAAATTTCTTTACTGGTCGAATATTTGATGGAATGCCATATTTCGTTGATTATCAAACGTTTTCCTATAATCCCTCCTATCATCGAATAACCGACGATAGTTCGTTGACCGTTAGATATCTGACACTATATCCAATATCAAAATGTGTTGCCCAAATTCCTACAAATGGTAAATAATTGTTGCATAACATTCAATACCACCATTAATGGCTTTTTGTGATGAAAACATCTAATATGGGATCTCTTTATGTTAATCAGTTTGAAATTCCAATAAATATAACACACACACACACACACACACACACACACACACACACAGATATATATATATATATATATCCGAAACTATATCCAATATCAAAATGTGTTGCCCAAATTCCTACAAATGGTAAATAATTGTTGCATAACATTCAATTCCACCATTAATGGCTTTTTGTGATGACAACATCTAATATGGGATCACTTTACGTTGATGAGTTTGAAAAATTGAAATAAATATAACATTAATATTATAATTATAATATATTTATGTATGTGTATGTGTGGAGGCCCTAATATCATATAACTTTGAAATAGTTGCTATATATATTAGGTTTGATTGTTTTTAAAGGTTTTTGGCTTATTTTGAGGTTAATTTTTGAACAAAAACATCACTGGAAGTTTGGTGACAAAAATTTTCACATAACATTCCTCAAGGAGACCAAGGATACTTGAGATCGGCATCAAGGGCTTCTGAGTATGGAAAATGTTATTTCCCTAGAATAAATTGCAGGGGCTTGAGGCCATGGATAATTCTAATAAAATAAACTAAAAACCATTGTAGAGACTACGGACACACTAAAGGCGGATATGAATATCATCCATTTGCAAGCTATTTATTATATGTCTTTGTATTGCAGGTTTTTTTTGTAAATGTTTATATGTTGTTGTATTCTAGATTATATGTCTTTGTATCGTAAATTGTATTATCGTTCTATTGTAAATGTATTTTATAATATTATTTTGAGAGGTGTTTGAACTATGTTGTCATCTTGATGTGGACTAAAAATATTATTTGATTATTTTCGTTAGGGTCATTTAACGGGTTAGGTCGAGTTAGGGTTAATTAATTTATGTGATTTGGGATAAAGGGTTATTGTTTAAGGGTTTATGAGTTAGGGGTTAAGGGATTAGGGGTTATGGGTTTAAGGGCTTAAGGGAATGAGGTTAAGGTGTTGGGTGTTAATGTATCTTGTTTAGGGGCTTAATTTGGACTTAGAGGAATTAGAGGTTAATCATGGGTTTTTATGGAGCATTATTAATAACTTTTTAAAGTATATTATGCAAAATATGACATTACAATGATGAATTCAAAATAATATCAATATGTTTTTTATTATGGATGTGACTATATATATCAGAAAGTGTCTCACTTCCTACATGTCAATAAAAGTAACATCTTGCTTAGATTTTTTCAACATATTCTTAAATATATTGATAAATTGCACAAGCATCATAATTGATTTGTTGTCTTTATTTTTCTTATATATCATATTTTTAAACTATCGTTATATATACATTTCAATATTTGCTACATATACTAATATTACTTTATTGAATGTAATTGTATAGTATCAGTCCCCTAGGGCATTTGTCAGTGAGGAAGAGGTGGTTGTAGTACAAGCATCTATTCAAGAACGTGGAGTGATTAATATTGAGGATCAAGCTAATGATCATACAGAAGAAGATAATGATGCTGATAACATAGTTGAAGAATATGGGACAAAAATATTGATCGAGGAGACATTTAATAATAGTGGAATGGATGATGATGACAACCAATATGATGGTCGTGCTTTTGATTTACCTGTACTTGAGATGGAAAATAAACCTCTTTATGGAGGCTCAAAATCATCTCTTCTCTCTGCTCTATTGTTTTTGGTCAACTTAAAGGTGGTGAATGGTTTGTAAAACACGTGTGAGAGAACTCCTAAGGTATGTAATCTATTTTGCGACATTTAGTACTATATACATGATCAATCAATTATATTTTCCATTGTTTTTAATGTTAATACGTTGATGTGCATCATTTCATTAATTTGTAACATTTGGATGCAATATGTACAATTAATATTGTTTAGTACGTTAACCATTACTATTTTTATTTTTATGTTGTATATTATTAAGTGAATTTATGTTACTACCGTCAAATGTTTTATCTTGTACGTACCGAGATTTACATGTCGTTATGAAAAATATTGGAAAATATTATCAAGCTATTCATGCATGCCCTAATGATATTAAAGAAAATGAATTTAAATACAAATGCCCAAAATGTGATGAGAGTAGATATCAAACTAATAAAGTAACAAAAAGGTGTGTCGCAAGGTTCTTCGTTATATTCCCATAATTCCACGTCTGCGATAATTGTTCGGGTGAAAAAGTGTAGCAAACCTTATGGACTACCATGCAAGGAATGAAAGTGAAGATGGTGTTCCTCGAATTCATGTAGATGAATATACATTTAGGAATATAGAGGAAAAGTGGCCAGAGTTTAAAATAGAACCTCGTAGTCGTAGGATTTCATTAGCAGATGATGGTGTCAATCCATTTAGAGAGGCCATATCTACTTACTCAATGTGGCCTATTTTTATTATCAATAATAGTATTCCTCCATAGAAGAAAATAAAGAGGGAGAACATAATGTTGACAATGATTGTTCTAGGTATCAATTTGTTAGAATAATTTTTTTAGTGCAATAACATCTTATTTGTCTTCTTTGGTTCATAATGATGTCCTATATTTTTTTGTTAATTTACTCATATATGTTCAATTATGCCTTATAATTATTTCTTATAAAAAATTTTATTTACTCATATATGTAATTTATTTATTGTATGTTCAATCAATTAGGTAAGTACCAGATCAAATATATGAATGTATATATCGAGCCTCTTATCGATGAGTTAGTAGAGTTATGGAACCATTTCACTATGTATGATATCTCTAGACCAGTATATGCACAAAGGAATTTGAATTCCATGCAATGCTTGTATGGATTTGTTGATGAGTTGATCCACCAACATTTAGGGGATCTCCCTGATATGAAGTCCCAACTAGACCTCACACCATTTGGAGTATGAGTCCCAGTAGTCGAGTGTTAATGATCTGCCTTGGTTGAAAATATGCATAGAGTGGTGCACGATGTCTTTGGTGAAAACAAGTGTGTGACCTCGCAGAAAGTAAAGAGTGATGCATGAAGGTTCCAACACACGAATGGGAAAGGAAGTGTGTCCCTTAGAAGCTTTTAATAGTACGAAACTTGGAATGAACACACAAGAAAAATGACATCACACGAACTAACAAGCTAAATAATCCACAAGTTAAGGTGATAAATTATCACATCAACACACATTCAACAAGATACATACAAATGCAAAATAAATACTTCATAATCATATGCCTAATTCAAATAACATACATTTCAAATATAACAAGAGTAGTCCTACTATATTCACAATATATGCATGAAAGTGTGTCAACTCTGAGTTTTATTAAAATTGATAGTTACAGTCATACATACAACATTTGACAAGCCACTAGCCCCAATAGTGGAATGTGAAGTCTACAACACCTGCTCCTCCAAAGAAGTATACTCCCTCTCTGCTATGAAGAATCCAAGGCGAAAAAAAACTCCCAAGCTCTCTTTAAGCCTAATTCTAGCCAAAATCATGGCTCCCAAAATCCCTTTACAAGAGTTATAAGAATATTTTTATAACAAGGGGCGATGAATCTTGGCATGCCCCCTTTGTGACACTTGGAATCCCCTCATAACTCTTTAGCTTCTTACAAACTAACTCATTACATTACATATGACTCTTGACATTCCAACAAGGATGCTTGGAATCTCACTTTTACAATAATTAGAAATAATATTACATTTTCCACTTTTACCCATATAAGACACAATAGGGTAGAGACAACTTGACAACATAGCAAGACAAAACACTATGATGTTGGAGTTGCAGTGAACTCAAGCCGGGTAACTTCAACTTGGTGTCTCTTGGTAACGTACGGATGCCAAGTTTGGTATTGTTCAATGGTCTCCCCAAAATGTGTGATAGTGTCAGGCTAAAATAAGGCTCTTTCCTCCATAGCATATAGGTACAATGTCTTGGAACCTATTTGAACCTCTTTCTCAATAAGGAGAAACATTTTTTTGATATGAACTGGGCCACTAGTTTAGGTCTGCGTTTTTTGTCTATTCAGCTCCAAGTCCTTTCAGTTTACCATCTGCTTCAACTACTCCAAGTACTAATCAGTCTCCTGATGTACTTTCCATTTGCATTTAGTCTCAGTGAGTGTAGCAACTGATGGGATCCGATGGGTTCTCAACATGAAATCAAAATTGCTATATATCTATACATATGAGGCTTAGATTTTTCTGATGAATGAAGCAAGCTGCTTGTCGATCTCAATCAACATCAAAACTCTTTATTTCTCTAGCTCTCCCCATGACTTCATCTTCTTCACTAGTGTAAGAGGTGATGCCTTGTATCAAATTTTCCACTCATGCACGATGGTGATGGAAAATTTTACATTCTTAAGGATATTAACAAAATCTTTGCTCTATCGTTGCAAGTCATGTAAGTCGACAACTGCCTTATGCACAATAATAAACTCCTCATAAAGGTCCTTAGTGTCTCCAAGTGTGGATACTTCAGCCAGTATCGTTTCTCTCATATCCTCCAGGTATACCTCTGTGGAAGGTGCCTTTTGTGCTATTTCACAGAGCTAATCATTCTCTTGTTGGAATACCTATATATTCTACGCCAACTGTCTATTCGAAACCTTCAAATACTAATTTTTAGATCTTGTTGCACCTACAAAGGCCAAGCTGGCATCAATAATAGCGTTTGGATTCTTGTTGGCGTCTACCTCTATCACCCTTTCTCTCATGAATGAAGGTGATGCATGATCATTTGGGAAGTTCTTTCTTCGCTTTTGTATAATCTTCTTCTAGAGTTCATCTTATGACAAATTGTACACATCCATCACTGAATCATCATTAAGGGGAACTATCTCCCCTTCCTTGCTCAAGGCTGGGTTTGTGGTTGGAGGTGGAGTCTAAACGATGAGTTGTGGTGTGATAGGAATCAGGCCCACATCTTCATCTTGTAGCTCAAGTCCCAATTCCATGTCCACAACTTCAATAAACTTCTCAATCTCGTGAGTAAGCTCTTGATCTTGCATCTGTTCACTCACTCCTTCTACTGCTAGTTGATCCTGTAACTTCTCTTCAACCTATATGGGTTTCGTCTCTTATGTTGTAGCACCTTTCCTTCCTTCTTCTTCCTGCCTCTGGTTCTCCTCTTCTTAACTCTCATTATTCCCTTAACTCTCATTCTCCTTTTTGTGCTCTTATTTCTACTTCCTCCAAGCTTTGATTTTCTCTCTTTCTCCACTCTGCTCCTTGATTCCTCTTCCTCCTCTTTTCTTATATCACCAAAGCTACTTGTTGAATGATAGGATCTAATTGCATATTACAAATTTTCTCCTTCTCTGCACTGTCAGCAACCTTCCCCTTTCCCTTCTCTTGTACTGATGTGTTGTCTTCTGTTGTTGTCTCTTGCGGAACTACTTCTGTGTGAGGGATAACTTGAGAACTCCCAACTATAATGATCGACTCATGGGGTCTGGAGAAGTTATATCAATTATTCCATGGTTCTTGCACTAGCCAATGGTATGCCTCGTTGACCCAGTTGTAGTATATTCGTGCACAATGGTCCTTACAAATTCCCCTCAGATCATACAGATTGAAATATTTTGTATCAAATTCAAACTTCACTGTGGCTTTTGATTCGGTAGATGCAGCCTTATGATTCTTAATCTTGTATAATCCAATCTGAAATGGAAGAGTGGGCCATGGTGCCTTTTTCATCGTATGCACTGTTGTTGAAATTTATGGCGAGATGGTAAGATACTTCTTGCATGACAAGTTTTGCAGTGGCATATCTTGGCAAAATATGTGGTGACTTCTGCTCGTTGAATACTCTGATCAATGTGCAATATGGTAACGAAAACCAATCTGCAATCTCTGATATTTTTTCCATCTCTCTTCATGACATGAAAAATGGGTCCTCCTGAAAGATGAGCCTGTAAAGCAGGATGATGAAGTGATACGTAAGCTGCTCCATAATTCATCTCTGGCTACATTCCAAGAGTAGCTTGCAGTAGATATGCACGATAATTTCTCTCTATTTCCACATCCAGTTCATGCTAGGAAACTGATTATGTGCACATATCACATCTAGTACGTATGCAGACATATAGAATCTAGCTTTCTCTCCCCTGGGAGGATCCCTTGATTTTTTTACATGGGGTCTTAGCTAATAACCCAAAAGGTCTAACCACTTGACCGAATTCCCCTCGTTCACTACCTGGTTTAGTAAGATAGCTCAAATTTTAGGAAAGGTCTTTGTACTCGGTTGGTCATGCATTCTACAAGCTATGATGACCAAAAGCTGGTAGGCCTTCCTAAGTGACCTTTTCTTGTACATATGAGTGGGTGTCTTTCCAAACTTTTATGGCTCCTTCACCAAACTGTTGATGATATCCTTTGTTTTTACACAGCTGTGGGTGGAATAAAAAAATGATTCCACAATATTCATTGTCTCAAGAAGATGATACATCCCCTTAAAATATTCTACTAGAAATGTAGCAAGCTTCAGTCCGTTGGTGTTTCTCAATGTCATAGTTTTCTCATTAGTGTGTGAGACAACCCAGTTGATCACATCAGCACATGAGAAGGCTGGATACCTGCATGCAACCTTGTATAGTCTTGATTGCTTGATGCTGAGATAAACCTATAGGCCCTCTAAATCTGCCCCAAGTTCCATTGCAAAAGCATATGTAATATGCTGACATGTCAGTTTGGATCCCTTTTCTGCAAACAACTGACTGTCCGCATATACTGGCAAGTTAACTAGAACTTTCTCAACTACATCCCCAGTACTTCTTTCAGTAGTTTATTTTGAGGAAACTCTATTTGGTGCCATTGTAACAGTTACTGTTGGAGAGGTACTCAACAAATTCTATACTTACGGGGAAAAAGAGACACTCATTGCAAGCAAACATCAATTTTAAGAAAAATCACTTTCAAGGCATGTTCAAGCAACAAATCAGAAATCTAAAAAGAATGATTTTGTAATTTTCACTGGGAATAGGGTGTGATTTCCTGGGGGAAATGTGCACTACCCAACATTCAGGGTTGAATCTTGAGGACTAAAACCGCGCAATGTGTAGTTCAGCCTGGGCAGTGAGGTGGGAGAGACTGCGCATTGTGTAGTATCAGTGGCCAGAGATGTGGGCTGAGCCTTGGAACTGCACAAGGCACATTTGGTATAGCCTTTACTGTGCACTACACAGTTTGAGAGGCCAAGCTCTCAACTTGAGACTTCATATTGCGCAGTGCCCAACTGGGCAAAGTGAAATATGACCAAGGGAATGGAAGATCTTCCCAAGGGAAGTGTGAAAAACAAGAATATATGAGAGATATTGGTGGCTTGAGTGCAGATATGACTAAGTATAAAATAAAAAATACAAATCAAGTGCATAAACTAAATAAATGGGAAGAAAACCAAATCGGTGAGCAGAGTCGTTGAAACAACAACCATCAATGAAAAAATGAAGAACCGATGCGACACTTTTCAAAGGAAAAAGATAACTTGAAAAAACACTTCTACAAGCTAAAGAAAGTTAAAATTCCATCACGCATGCAAATAAACAAGCAAAAAGGACTTACACAAGTGAAATGACAGAAAGAGATAGAAAAAGTGACCAAAAGCGATAAATGTGAAACTCGCCCGAGAAAGTGATGCCGATCGCACCAAATGTTCCTTGATATCCTCGGGAATGCTATATCTCCAATATCGAGTGTGTAAATGAGCTCTAAGGGTGTTGATTAAATATATTTGAGAAAATTAGCGTTTATGATGCCCATGCCAAAAATCAAGGAAAAAGAGACACATGGTGAAAGTTTCCAAAAATTACAAGTGTGCCTCGTTTGGGTTACTAAAATTAGATCCCTAAGTTTTAGGGATTTTTTTTTCATTTTCATATTTTCTTATTTTTTGGGAAAAATTTTCCATGCATATCACCGAGAAATATTGCGCAATTTTTGGAACTAGGAAACTTTCCAGCTCTGTGCACTACGCAATTTCTAAGCTCAATGAGGAAATGTGCAGTTTCTGGGCTCAGTGCATGAATTCTTGTCATGGCTGTGCATTTTATAGACTCAAGGCTAACTTCCATTCATGACTGCACAATTCAAATCATCAAGCCTACCTACCCTCATGGATTACGTAGTTTGTGGAGGAAAGCCCTAATTGTTGTGCTAGACTTAGATACTTAGATATGAGGTTAGCTTGTGATTTAGAAACATTAAATAAGTGAAAATGAACTAAACACAAGCATAGATAAAGGATAAACATGAATCAAAACATGTGCACGATAAGCTCTTGTGAAAATATGGTTAGGCTCCAAAATCTAAGAAAAGGAAAAAGTTTGGAGGGTGGTTGTAACTGCTAAAATACTAGCGACACACTGGTAGAACTAAAACTCTCTCAATGAATATTTTCTCATGAAAAATTCGTCTCACTCTTCTGGAAGTATTGTTCAATTCATTAATCATCACAACTTCCTCACTTAGTCTTAGTTAAATACATGGTCCCATAAGTCTGCTTCATTGATGAAATACTAACCAAGCCAAGTCAAACTCAGTTGTTTTGATTGAGAATGACGAGTATATAAGTGCATAAGTAAAAATAAATTGTAGGAGTCTTATTTTCATCTCTGGTCTTGCTCCACTACCCGCAGGCCTGGAAAGTACCCCGACAGAGTCACTTCAGAAACAAAAACATTTCTCCACTTCTAGCGAGCCTGGATGATACCCTGACAGAGTTGCTTGCTTCACCTCTCTACATAGGACGCCTTTCTCTTATTTTACCCTTTATTTTATTTTTACATTTTTTTCATTTTTTTGTTAAAAGAATTGTGCGTAGGCACTTATATATTTCATGGGGTGGAAGAGGGATCCCTACTTATTGAGAGTAGAAGAGGTTCTCCCTTCAAAGAAACATATCTATGTACACCTCAGGCATACTTTTTAAGGTTTTCCTCCCCTCCTTACTCTTTTTGACTAGGTTGACAAGGATTAACCAAGAAAATAAAATCGTTTATAGTAAGTAGTACCTGTTAAAATCCAAACATCATGATTTCACTACGATTTTCTCTAAAAAGGAACAAATTTTCCATCAGAGTATCATCAACTTAAAAGAGTGAAATATTCACACAAAGAGAGGGAATAAAAAATAAAGCGTTGATAGCAGAACAACTTCCTCTTGGATTTCACCATGCTTGCTTCTGAAGCCAAACACGATCTCATGTAGAAAATGACCTATAGCTGAAAACAAAGAAAAGGAAAGAAGTGGAATGAAAACAAATGAACGTAAACCAAATCAAAGAAAAACAATAGAGAAAGAAAAATACTACCCCTACTCCTAACCTAAGCAAAGTATAGGCCATATCACGTGAAGTGATACTTCCAAAACAGCCACCGGTGCATTGGTTGGCCAATGTAGGGGAGGGAATGCAAGTCAAGAAAGATATACATGCATATCAATAAGAAAGAAAGGTCTAAAATGCAAACCAAAACGTTCGAATTTCGAATGCACACGTAGAAAAGTAAAGGCAAAAAGCACACAAAAAACATTTTGCAGATGTAACATGGTTTCGTGACACAGCCCGAATCAAAGACTTGCAAACACAAAATTTCAAACAATGAAGGCAAGGAAACTTAAATGAAGAAGAAAAAATTTCATTTTTCCACAGTGCTCGCTAAGTATGACTCCTCCAGTGATTGAGCGATCGGATCATGTAACACAAGTGGAGGTACAAAAATTGTAAAACTGATTGATCTTCAATATGTGTCATGGAGTGATGAGGATCCTCAATAGATTCAACACTCTTCTGATCAGATTTGGAACTGACCTCAAGGCTATGGGAACTTGACATAACCATCAACTCTAGATGAAGTACCTCGACAACTCAAGGAAGTTCCAACTCATCGGAAGGATTAGAAAAATCAACAATTGGAAAATAAGAATCGTGACCAACTGAATCAATTAAAAGGTCATGAAATCCACGAAAAAAAAATTCAAAATCATGAACACAGGTATCCTTATGATCTAACTAGCTAATCATACAGAGGGAGAGATGGAGAATGAAAATTTTTAGCCTCTGCATTTTTAGAAAGAAAATAAGAGAGATTGGGAGGATCATGAGTAGAAGATTCATCCTCTCCACATCTAGATAAGAAAGTGGCATTGAATGAGTTCTGTGACTGATCATAAGTATTAACATGATCAGAAACTAGATTCTCACAAGGTTCAACCAAAATGACAAAATCGTGGAAAATTTCAAGATGATGCGGAAGAGTTGCGGAAGGAATGAATTCATCGTCCATCGTTGATTATTTTTCAACAATGGGATCTGACACATACTCATCGTAAATGATATCACAAGTTGGCTGCACAATTCCAACTCCATACAACACTTGATCCTCATGAACATCAAAATATAGATTTGAAATAGGTGAACAAAAAGACTCACAATATGAAGGATCAGTGGAACCAAAGGATGGAGGAAGAGGAGATGAAACTTCGTCACAACCATCAGGATTGTAGTCCAAAATTTTGCAGGAATTCTGAGAATGTGGGGTGGGATGAGATGGTGTTACATCAACAGATGAATTTTGAATCCCTCCCGCCTCAACCTGTGGGAGTAGAGCTATTTTATGAGAAGAGGATGAAGGGTTACTTGTAACAGCAACATTGTCCGTTGCAATTTAGAAGCTTTATGAGAAATGTATGTCGGGTGTGATTTAAGAGATTCTAACTCATGTAGAGTAATTGAAATACAAAAAGATATAGAAATATTCCATACATGAAATCCCAATCAACTTCATCTTCTGGAAATTCAAAACAAAAATGCATAAAACGATGTGAAAATGATGTAGTGATTCATCAGGGGATTTTCTCAATTCTAAAATTTTATTGCACAAATGTTTATAATAACACTTGTCAAAAGCATGAAACAATTCTGTGACAAGATGTTCGAAAGAGTGAATGGAGGCATCAGTCAATGTGTGACACCATTGCCTTACGTGCCCTCCGAACGTGAGAATGAACAACCACCAACCAACATCCTCAATGGGGATGTCGTGCTTTGTGAAAAATTGAACAAAATATTTAGTATGCTCAAGTATGGTTGTTTCACCCTCACCATCAAATTTAAAATGCAAAAAGTCATCAATGATATTCATCGCCACTTGAAATTTTAGATCTTTGGAAAAACATGTCAGGAGTTTGATTTTGGAAGAATTCATAAAATGAGTACGAAAATTCAAAATAGACTTCAAGGAAATTCAAGGGATATCCCCGATATGAAGTCCCAACTAGACCTCACATCGTTTGGAGTAAGAGTCCTAACAGTGGGTGTTAATGATATACCTTGGATTGCAAAATGCATAGAGTGGTGCATGGTGTATTTGGTGAGAACAAGTGTGTGACCCTGTAGAGAGTGAAGTGAAAATTTTGATGGTTCCAACACATGAAGGGGAAAAGGAAGTGCACCACATGGAAGTCTGTAAGAGTACGCAACTTAGAAGGAACACACGAGCAAAATGACATCACACGAACTAACAAGTAGAATAGTCCACAAGTTAAGCTCATAAATTAACACATCAACACGCATTCAACAAGGTACATACAAATGGAAACAAAATAGTTCACAAGCATATGCATAAGTTAAATAACATACATCGAAAATACAAAAATAGTAGTCCTACTCTCTGAGTTTTATTAAAAGGGATAGTTCCAATCATACATTCAACATTTGACAAACCACTAGCCCCAATAGTGGAATGTGAATTATACAACACCTTCTCCTCCAAATAAGTATACTCCCTCTACGATATGGAGAAGACAAGGCTCACACAAAACTCCCAAGATGTCTCTCAGCCTAAGCCTAGCCAAAATCTTGGCTCCCAAGATCCCTTTACAAGAGTTATGAGGATATATTTATAACAAAGGGGGGTGATTCTTGGCATTACACCTTTGTGACTCTTGGACTCCCCTTATGACTCTTCAACTTAAAGTAACTCATTACATTACATATTCCTATTCACATTCCAACAAGTATGCTTGGAATATCACTTTTACAATAATTAGAAATAATATTACATTTTCCACCTGTACCCATATAAGAAAAAATAGGGTAGAGACAACTTGATAGCCTAACAAGACAAAACACTATGATTTTAGAGTTGAGGTGAACTTATGTCAAGAAAATTTGACTTGGTGTATCTTGGTGACATACTGATGCCAAGATTGATATTGTTCACTGGTCTCCTTAAACTACGTGATAGTGTCGGGATAGAAGAGGACTCTTGCCTCCATAGCATCTGGATACAATGTCTTGGAACCGATATGAACCTATTTCTAAATCAGGATAAACATTGTATTGATCTAAACCAGGCCACCAGTGTAGGTTTTCATGTGTTGTCTATTCAAATCCATGTCCTCCTAGGTGGCCATCTACTTCAGTTTCTCCAAGTACTAATCATTCTCCTGATGGAATTTCTATTTGTGTTTAGTATTGGTGAGTGTACCATTTGATGGGATAAAATGGGTTCTCACCATGAGATACAAACTGCTATATATCAGCACATATGAGTCCTGAATGTTTTTGATGAATGAGGTAAGAAGATTTTTGTTCTATATCAACATCCAAACTCTTGCTTTCTCTAGATGCGGCTTCATCTTCTTCACCAGTGTAAGTGGTGTCACCTTGTATCACATTGTCCACTCATGCATGGAAGTGATGGAAGCTTGTACATTCTTAACGATATTGTAAAACTCTATGCTCTTTTGTTGCAAGTCATGTGAGCGGAAAAATACCTTATGCATGGTCACAAAATCCTCATAAAGGTTCTGCATAATGTCTCCAAGTGTAGATACTTCAACAATTATCGCTACTCTCATCTTCTCGAGGTAGACTTATGTGGAAGGTGCATTGTTCACTACTACACAGAGTTGTTCATTCTCTTGCCTGACTGCTTTTATATTTTGCGCCAAATTTCTATTCTTGGCCATCAAATACTGAGTGTTAGATCTTGTTGCACCTATGAAGGCCAAGTTGGCATCAACAATAGTATTTGGATTCTTGTTGGTGTCTACCACTACCACCCTTTCTCTCATGAATGCAGGTGATGCATGATCATATGAGAAGTGTTTTCTTCATTCTTGTACAATCTTCTTTTGTAGTTCATCAAATGACAGATTGTACACATCCATTACCAAATCATCATCAAGGGGAAATATCTCCCCTTCGTTGCTCAGGGATGGATTTCTAACTGGAGGTGGAGGATTTGAACGATGACATGTGGTTCACTAGGCAACGGGTCCACATCTTCATCTTGTGGCTCCAATCCCACCTCCATGTCCGCAACTTCAACCAACTTCTCAATCTCCTGAGAAAGCTCTCGATCGTGCATATGTTTGCTCACTTCTCCTATTGCTGGTTGATCCTATACCTGCTCTTCAACCTGTATGGGTGTCATCTCTTCTGTTGTAGCACCTTTCCTTCCTTCTTCTTCCTGCTTCATCTTCTCCTCCTGTTATCTTCTTCTTAACTATCGTTCTTCCCTTAGCTCTTGTTAGGATTTTTGCACTCTTAGTTCTGCTTCCTTCAAGCTTTTTTTTCTCTCTTTATCTGCTCAACTCTTTGCTTCCTCTGCCTCCTCTTTTCTTCTATCGCCAAAGCTGCTTGTTGAATGATAGGATTTTCTTGCATCTTCCAACTTTTCTCCTCCTCTACACTTTCAACAAAATTCCTCTTTCCCTTATCTTGTACCGGGTTTATTTCTTCTACTGTTGTCTCTTCTGGAAATCCTGTCGTCTAAGGGACAACTTGAGAAGTCCCAACTATACTGATCAACTCAAAGGGTCTGGAGAAATTATAACAATTATTCCATGGTTCCTCCTCCAGCCACTGGTATGCTTGCTAAACCAGTTGTAGTAGATTCATGCACATTTGTCTGTGAAAATTCCCCTCAGATCATACGATTTTGAAGTATTTTGTATCGAATTCAAACTTTGCTATGGATTTCGATTCAGTATCTACAGACTTGATATTCTTAATCTCTTATAATCCGATTTGAAAAAGGAAGAGTGGGCGATGGTGCCTTCTTTGTCATGTGCAGTGTTGTTGAAAACCCCGTGGCGATATGGTAAGATACTTCTTGCATGACAAGTTTGTCAGTGGCTTATATTGGAAAACAATGTGGTGGATTCTACCCGCCGAACACTTTGATCAATGTGCCATCTGGTAAGGTGAACCAATATGCAATATATAATATCGCCTCCATCACTCTTTATGAGATGAAAGGTGGGTCCTCCTAAAAGATAATCCTGTAAAGCAGGATGTTGAAGTGATTAGTAAGTTGCTCCATAGCTCCTCTATGGCTACAATACGAAAGAATCTTGCAGTAGATATGCACCATAGTTTCTCTTGGTCTCCACATCTAGTTCATGCCTAAGCAAACTGATTTTGTGCATAGATGGCATCGATTATGTATGCAAACATATAGAATCTATCTTTCTCTCCCTTGGGAGGATCCCAAGATTTTGCTACATGGGCTCTTAGTTGATGAGAAAAAAGGTCTAACTAGTTAAACGACTTCCCCTCATTCACTACCTGGCTCAATAAGATATCCCACCCTTCAGTAAATGTATCTATACTCGGTCGACCATATATTCTTCAAGTTAGGATGACCAAAATAGGGTAGGCCTTCCTAAGTGACCTTGTCTTGTACATGTGGGTTGGTGTCTGTATAAACTTTGATGGATCCTTCACGCAACCCTTGATGATATCCTTTTTGTTCCCATCATTGTGGGTGGCATAACAATGAGTCCATGATCTTGACTGGTTCAGGAATATGATACATCCACTGGAAATATTCTGCCAGAATTGTAGCAAGCTTCTTTCTGCTGGTGTTGCTCAATTTCATAGTTTTCTCTTTAGTGTGTGAGACAACCCAGCTGATCACATCCACACACCTGAAGGTTGGATACCTGCATAAAGCCCTGTATAGTCATGACTTCTTGATGCTGAGATAAACCTACTGGTCCTTTAAAACTTTCTCAACTACTTCTTTCAATATTTTCTCTTGAGGAAGCTCTCTTGGGTGCCATTGTAATAGTGACTGCTGGAGAGGTGCTCAACAACTCTATTGTACCTCTGGGAAAGAAAAGATACTCTTGGAAAGAAAACATCAATTTTAAGAAAAATCACTTTCAAGGCATGTTAAAGCAACAAAATAGGCATATAATGGGAAGGATTGTGAAATTTTCCCTGGGAAGAGGGTCTGACTGCTTGAGGAAAACATGCAATTCACAATCCCAACAGTCAATGTTGAAGTTGGGCAGTGAGCTGGGAGAGACTATGCATTGCGTAGTATTAGGGGCTAGAGCTGGAGACCAAGCCCTGGAATTGCGTAATGAATAGTTGGTTCAGCATGTACTATGTACTACGCAGTTCCAAAGGCCAAGCTCTCATCTAGAGCCTTTAAATTGTAGTGCCTAATTGTGCAAAGTGAAATATGACCAAGGAAATGGAAGATTTGCCCAAGGGAAGTGTGAAAAAAGAGCAGATATGAGAGATAGTGGTGTCTTGAGTGGATATATGACTAAGCGTAAATGAAACAAGACAAATCAAGTTCAAAAACTAAGTAAATGGGAAGAAACCAAAATTAGTATGGAGAGTCGCCGCAATGACGACCATTAGTGCAAAAATGAAGAAACTGATGTGAAAGTTGTGAAAGGAAAAAAATAAATTGAAACAACACTTCTACAAGCTAAAGAAAGTTAAAATACTAGCATGCATGCAAAGAAACAAGAAAAAAAATACTCACATAACTGAAACATAAAAAGGCGACCAAAAGTGATAAGTGTGAAACACACTCAGAAAAGCGACGAAGATCGCACTGAAGGTTCCTTGATCTCCTAAAAAATTCTAGATCTCTAAGATTGAGTGTGTAAATGAGCTACAGGGGAATCGATTAAATATATTTGAGAAAATTAGGGTTTATAATGTGCATGCCAAAAATCAATGAAAAAGCGACACATGGCGAAATTTTACAAAAATAGCAAGTGTGCCTCCTTCGGGTTACTAAAAATAGATCCCTAAATTTCAGGGATGTTTTTTTTCTTTTTCTGCTTTTCAACTTTTTCGGGAAAAGGCTTCCATGCATATCACTGAGAAATATTGCACAATTTTGGGAGTTATGAAACTTTTGGCTTAGTGCATTGCACAATTTCTCAGCTCGGTGAGGAATTACACAATTTCTGGGCTCAATGATGGGCTTCCTTTCATGACTGTGCAGTTTTTAGGTTCAAGGTTGAATGTCAGTCATGACTACGTAATTTCAATCATCAAGGCTACTTTCCCTCATGGATTGTGCAGTTTTTGGAGGCAAGCTCAAAACTGTTGTGCAAGACTTAGATAGAAGGTTAGCTTGTGACTTATAGAAATTAACTAAGTTAAAAGAAAGTAAACACAAGCATAGATGAAGGATAGAAATGAATCAAAACATGAATACCTGATAGTATTGCATGATAAGCTCCCGTGAAAAGAAGGTTGATAGGCTACAAAATCTAAGAAGAGGCAAAATTTTGGAGGGTGGTTGTAGCTGCTACAACATGACAATTCATGATTCCCCAAGCTAACACATTTCTATGGTATGTTATAACGTTACCTTGCATTTTAATAATGTTAATTTTATGAATTCCATTTCAAGTTTGTATTTTAAATAGTTTGAACTTCATTGTACATACTTAAAATAATTGATATAAAAATTATTCCATCTCTTGCAGGACTTCAAACAAAGGGTAAATTTTGTTGTCCACTTTTTGGTCCTAATTAAATCTCGTCGTTCAAGAAGCTTAGTAAAGGAGATGTTTGATGAGTGTAGGAACTTCGTTTCTAAGAATCATAGGTACCAAAGTACTGAAAACCATCTTTTCAATGGGAAAGAATAGATTGGAGTAAGACCCCGGAGAATGACACCTCGTGCATGGAAGTTGCAATATAATAGTGTCTCTCAAGGTATGTATCGAATTGTCTATGTATCAATATACATTATATGTTTGGATTATTTTATATTTTTATGGGATTTTCTTCATTTTACTAATTGACAAATTATATTGTTGTTATAGTATCTTTATCTATGATTCACATTGTAGGTCGTGAAGACATTAATAACAAGGAACTTCCATGAGGAATGAAAATTTGTCCCAAGAAATTCAATAGACTCCCCTACTATGAGCACTTAGAAATTGTTCATTTGTTTGATACAATGCACATTGGGAAGAATGTATCAAAAACCTTATGGTGAATCTTAAATGGAAGGAGAGATAAAGAAAAAAAATTGTTAAGATTTGTAATGACATTAAGGAGTTTTACCATGCATTTCAAAGTGTGATTCATTCAAATAGAGATGGAGATAGCCAAAATATAAGCACCCTTGCATGGTTATTGACAGAGCAACAAAGAAAACATGTTAAAGAGGTTATTGAAAAAATTAAATTTCCAACTAGATTTTCTTCAAACATAAAGACTATCCTAACAAAGAAAGGTGAATTAGCTGGGCTTAAAACTCATGATTTGCATACATTCATTAAGGTAATTATTTTGGTGTATACATATTTTATACATTGGTGAAATTTATTGTTAAGTAGTGTTTTTTTTTTCTACTAATTCGGGAAAAAATAATGATCGACCATTATTTTTATTATAGTATGTTTTAAATTTATCTCTCCAAGAAAAATTTGACAACATTTTCAAACAAGTTGTATATGATCTTGCCAAATACATGAGGTAAGTGGAGATTTATGTGAAAAGTATAATTTGTTCAATAAGTTGTTGTGTCACATATTTCCATTGCATGTGTTTTTCTTGTCATCATATATTATATCCTTTTTTTGTCGAAACTTGTGATTTTCTTGCTTCATTTGTAGATGGTTGTCATCTAAAGAAATCGATAAAAAATATATAAAGTGTTGGAGAAAAAAAATTCCTCGTTTAATGTGTGAAATGCAAAAGTATCTACCTCCAGTATTTTTCAATGCACAAGAACACTACCTCAGACACCAAGTCGAGGAGATTGAAAAGTGTGGACCCGTACTCACAATATCACAAGTTTCCTTCTATGTATAGAGGAAGCATTACATCATTTGGATCATTGAACATTATGGAGACTTATCTTCTCTTGTCTTATACACTGAGTGTGTCTAAGTAGATTGGCCTCCTAAGGAGGACTTGTTAATGTGGATGGTTCTCTTTTGTTGGATGATTATTGGTGAACTTTGATGGATGCATGCTAAATTTAGTAATTTATTAGTCTTTATCTTATCTATGTTGATGGATAACGGTTATTAATAATTCACCATCTCATTATCTTCCTTAGACAAGGTTTTCATCAAATTCTTTGAGTTGACATATGTGGAAGCTCCTTCCCTTATTTATTTTTGAGAATTGTAGGAAAACTAGGTCAAACTTCCAAGAGACACAACTAATTTCTCCCTTAGTCTTTGAAACTACATCCGTTCCATTTGATTTTCAACTGTGTTGATCCTTGACTTCATATGCTATACATAAAAAAAAGGAGTTATTGTTCTCACTTGTGACAATTATTATTTCATTAAAATTATTTATCTTTTATTGTTTTAGGGTATCTTAGGGTTAAATTATGGCAAAAAATTTCATTTTCAACATTAAATAGCTCGAAAACTTAGTCCCAAAGGTAGAAGGTGATTTGGAATATATTATGAAATACCAAGTATCAAGTTTAATGTTTTTTTATCCTTTTTCTAGGGCCGATGTCTAGGGTCTTTAGTGTTGTTATATAGTCTTGTACTGAAAAAAAAATTTGTAATTCAATTTTTGTTTTACTCTCACTGTAGTCCTTAATTTTTCACTTTATTGTCATTGGTCTAAGTGCTATTTATTATTGCTATTGTAAATTGGTGCACTGCTGCAATTTTCTATTTTACAAGCTAATTTGCTACAATATCTTGATTGCATGTGCCTGGGGACCTTCATTTATCATATTTGATGACCTAATACATTAGAACATCTTTAGGGCCCTCTGAACTCAAACTTAGTAACTACTATAAAACCCACCATAAGTCCTAATTGTTTAATTCTTTGTAATGGTGGTGATAAAAGTAAAAACCTTAGGGGGTCATTGACTTGGTTTCTCAGGTCATTATTTCCCGAAGATATACTAGGGAGGCCTCCTTAGTGTTAGATCGTCTCTATCACTAAACGAGGGGAGTAGTTTCTAAAGTGATAAAGGTGATTCTCGCCATGTGACTCATTGTCTTAGTCACATAGTGAAACTTTTCTCTAAGGTAGAAGATTTTGCTCAAACAAGATACGGTCGATATTATAATTTCTATGTTAATATATAAGAAAACGTAATACAATAATAAAATATAAAGAAGAAATGAATCGTCTCTACTTAAGAGATAGTAAAAATGCTCCTAAGTTAGATTAAACCTTTGGAATTACAATCTCTTGACATCTCTCCTACTAAAAATACTTTTAATTTTGAATGAAATTTTTATTAAAATGTTAATGAATTCAGATATCTAAATGATAAAACTGAAGATATCCTTCTCCATGAACCCATTCCTCGCAAATGCATGAGGATGTTTTAGATTAAAGAGACATATAAGAATACTATAACACCAAGTCCTTAACCCAAGGTTGAACTTATTTTTTTAAATATTTTTATTATTTACAGGTTTATAAGAGTTTTCTCCTATTGCCATATCACAGACGGAAATAAAAAATATACTAAATATTTTATACGAAATGCATAATAAATCATATCCAACGTCTCTCTACACATATTCTTACCATGTCTATGTACATTTTGTTGAAGAAACAACTATATTTAATAAAACTCAATAAAATCCATCTATAGTCAATCACACCCATATTTAACCAAAGAGAAGAAAAATTATTTGTGGGTTTATAATATAACTAGCACACATACTTGTAATATAACTAGCACAACCATATAAATGAAATTTCTAACTATATATAACGAAATTCAATAAAATCCATCTATATTCAATCACACCAATATTTACCCATATTCAACCAAAGGCAAGCACAATTATTTGTGGATTTATAATATAACTATCACAAACATATTTGTAATATAACTAACACAACCATATAAATTAAATTGCTAACTATATTTAACAAAACTCAATAAAATCCATCTAGAGTCAATCACACCCATATTTAACCAAAGACAAGAATAATTATGTGTGGGTTTATAATATAACTAGCACAAACATATTTGTAATATAACTAGCACAACCATATAAATTAAATAGTTGCACATACAAATTGCTAACTATATTTAATGAAACACAATAAAATCCATCTATAGTCAATCACACCCATATTTAACCAAAAACAAGCATAATTATTTGTGGGTTTATAATATAACTAGAACAAACATATTTGTAATATAAATAGCACAACCATATAAATTAAATTGCTAACTATATTTAACAAAGCTCAATAAAATCCATCTATAGTCAAACACACCCATATTTAACTGAAGACAAGAATAATTATTTGTGGGTTTATATTATAATTAACACAAACATATTTGTAATATAACTAGCACAACCATATAAATTAAATAGTTGCACATATAAGTTAAATAGCTAGTAAATCTTGGTAGACATTAGTAGAATCTTCACCATAAATGCCCCTTGAGAAGTTTTGTTCTCCCAAAATTGTTTCCACTCCCTCTCCCCATGAGTTTTGAACCTGCGAGGTTTAAACTTGTGACCTCGGGGACCCCATGCAAGCCAACTATTCTACACTTCATGGGTTTTATCATATGAGTTATTAATTTTTAAACTTTGTTACAATACTATGAACCAATATCATGTTTTTGTGAATACCACATGTTCAAAAAAACATAACTCATTTCATATGACACATGTTCATATGATGTTTTTTTAATTAATAAATTTAATTAAAAATATAAAAGAAGCATAGCTACTTTTGAGATATGATGTTCTTTTAATTAATGAATCTCTACTATTAACCTAATAATTGAAATAAAATTATGAAAACTAACCATAAATATAGACATAATTATATTAATTTATTAACACCTTACTATATATATATATAACTTTATTCTATAATTTGAAACATATTTATGCTATTTTCATAATCTACTTTCATATATTTGTATCCTTCTTGTCTTTCTACACATATTCTTCCCATGTCTATGTACATTTTGTTGAAGAAACAATTATATTTAATGAAACTCAATAAAATCCACTTATAATAAAAAAAACATAACTACTTTTTAGATAAATCTTACTCTTTAATTTATGTATAATGAGTTAAATCTCTACTATTAACCTAATAATTGAAATAAAATTATGAAAACCAACCATAAAATTATAAAAACTAACCATAAATATAGACATAATTATATTAATTTATTAACACCTTATTATATATAACTTTATTCTATAATTTGAAACATATTTATGCTATTTTCATAATCTACTTTCATAAATTTTGGATCTCCAAACTAATCTTGGGTTTCCGGACTATATATAACTTTAATCAATAATTTGAAACATATAACTTCCATAGTCCAACCACTAAGCCAAAGTATTCATATCGGACTATATATAACTTTAATCAATAATTTGAAACATATAACTTCCATAGTCCAACCATTAAGCCAAAGTATTCACATCGTTACAAGGCAACTATCACACGCTAGTTGTATAACAATTGAAAAGTCTCCAACCACTAAGCCGGAATATTCACATCGTTACAAGGCAACTATGCCTAGTTTATAAAGAGAAAACACCTGCTAAGACTGGTCATGGTCAGAATATCATACGCTAGTTGTATAACAAATGAAAAGTTTAGCATATAACAGTTATAAGAGTTAAAGTTGTATAACAAATGAAAAGTTTATCATATAACAGTTATAAGAGTTAATTGGTTCTTGGAAAAATAATTTTTCAATTCAGGTTTGTATGATTCATAGTTGAATTATTAAGAATGTTTTTTTTTTTTTTTTTTTTTTCAATAATTACATCGGAGAAGTTTTATCGCGTTTGAAACTTTGATAGAAAATGTAAAGTGTGTGTGTTTTTTTTTTTAATGCAATAATTACATCGGAGAAGTTTTATCGCGTTTGAAACTTTGATAGAAAATGTAAAGAGTTTCTCGCTAAGATATAAAAGTATGATCGCCTGAAAATTTGAAACCTAATAATGCCATTCTTTGAGTTATTAAAGAGTTATTACAAACTAATAATGCCATTATTTAAGTTATTACTTTGTTATATTTGCAAGGAACACATCGATGAAGTCTACTGCCATTCACATGAAGTGACACGTAACTAGCAGTTCAAACGTAGTGGCATTGGTTTAAAGTGAAGATTTCAAATGGGGATACAATAAAATAGTTTCCATTTGTGGAAGTTATTGTTAATATTTTATACATCTCAAAGGGTAAGTGACATATATAACTGTACACCCCTACCCAAAACTTTCGTGAATGTTTTCATATAAGACACGCTTTCGTTAAGATCAAACATTGTGCAAGTTTTCTGATATTTATGGATATTATATATGCATCGAACCACTAGTGCACGTAAAAGTTTTATACCCAGCAATTAAATTAATTAGGTTGGGTTTATGACAACTAATTAAAAAATACAAGCAACTTGAACAAACTTTAAATCAAAACCAGGCTCCTGAAGACTGGCCTGATTCTTGGAAATTCCTGCGAGGCGCTTGCAATAATGGCTTCAACGCTGAGCCAACCGTCAAAATTATTACCACAAGCAGAAGCTACTGCTACTACGAGACTGGTGTTGTTGTTCGTTGGTAAGGTCCTCCATGCACTGGAAATCGGAGACATGACAAGGAATTGCTTTGGTACCCTTCTGCTCAAATCCTTATTCCTCTTTAGCTTTTTTTAGGATCATCGATGGTTTATATGCATTGCCACTGACCACGTAAGCCAAAGACACAACCCATTTCAACAATGTCATGTTTGTAGTAGTATCTGGGTTTTTCCTCTTGCACACTGACCTGCACCTTGATCTCCTTCCTATTGCAGTACTGAAACATTGGAGGAAGGCCTGCAAATCTCGTGGAAGAGAGGAAATGAGCCCGTTTCAATTCCGCCATAACTGCCTGCATTTGATGTGATCCAACTCCCTAAACCCTAACTAATCAACTGCCTAAACACTAACTAACCAAAATTCACTTTAATTAAAAAAAAATTGCATCGAACCGCTGAAAATGTTTCAATCGTCTCACACAAAATTGACGGTGAAAAATGGTTTCAAGTGACATTTAGGAAAGTTGATTTCAAATAAATACGCCTAAGGCGTAAGGAAAGTTGATTTCAAATAAATACGCCTTTACGGCGTAAATATTTTCTAAATTCTCTAAAAACCTCAAAATGACATAATAACTCCTCTGAACAATACCCAAAACGCAAAGGCTCTATTCTCCATAGCAACACTCCAAAATTCTCACTCCATCTGCTGGTCAGATCAATGTAACAT
The DNA here is from genome assembly GCA_034641835.2 of Pinus albicaulis. NCBI lineage: Eukaryota > Viridiplantae > Streptophyta > Pinopsida > Pinales > Pinaceae > Pinus > Pinus albicaulis. The sequence continues at coordinate 729,947,325 of CM076583.1, read as the reverse complement.
CTCTCTGAACAAAAATGCAAATGCCCAAAGACACCACAGCCATAATTAACACGCAACTGTTCTAAATGATCCTCTGCCACTGAAACACGCAACTGTTCTAAATTTCCCGTTATCCTAGGCACTCACATGAAGGGAGTGACGCTGTTAATGAGTTAAAGGTTGAAATATCTCATCCATGTAATAACCCATTCAAACAATTTCTTGAAACAGCCACGCTACTAACTCTTTCAACATTTTCATGAAATAGTCACGTTACTAATGAGAAAGAGAGGTTGAATTTGGATAGGTATTTTTATGTTGAATATTAGCAAATATTTACTTTGTAGGTTTTAGTAGGGGACTTTTCATTTAAAACAATTTTTTTTTTTATTATATTAAAGCTCAAAACCATTATATCATCCAAGTTTATCATATCAAGTTCATCATATCATTTTGTAAAAATTAACTTGGTGTAAAGAAAATTTGATCATTTCATCCAACTACTTAAAATAAACTCTAACCATAAATATCATCATATTAACAACATCATGTGAAATACCTTCACATCCACTCTCAATCCTATCCTTATAGGTGTCGATTCACCGTCATATTCGACTTTGTTGAAAATTCTCACCCATTTGCTTCAATCCGACCTCTTCAAATATCAATTTGCTTCAAATAATTTAACTAGGGAAACGATTTGCTTCAAATAATTCGACCAACAAAACACTATAGCCAACTACATTTGGACATTTGTCTCCTCTTTCACATTCTGACCTCTTCAAACAATTTAACCAACAACAAAACTGTAGCCAAGTATACTTCAACAATTGTCTTCTTTTCTACAGCAATGGAACTTTTCAGAAAAACAGATGTACCAACCAAATCAAATGCAATGACTGGGGAAGGAACCTTGCTTTCATACTTCAACCTCAGAGAGCTTTATCAATCCAACTACAACTTCCCTTTATCTCATATAAATAAAACCCAAATCTTATGAACAATAAGAATGGGTATGACTCTGGCCCTGTTGGTTAAAACTGCTTCAACTGCATTACTCTATTTTTAGTGAAATAAATCAACTATATGGAAAATTTTAAGGGCTAATATTTGCTAGTGGGCTAATTTTCCATGATATTTTCAAAAAAGATTTCTTAGTTTCCATTTTTTCACCAAAACTTTACAATACAAAATTTAACAATCCCCAAAATTTTATATATAATAATATAAAATTATTGGAAATATTTATATCACCAAACATTTTACAGTTTGCATATTAAAAACTAGTAAAATTCCCAAAATTTTAAAATAAATTTCCATCCTTGAAATTTTCCTAGTCAACCACTCTGTAAATTAGTGAAATATCTCTCTTTACAGCAAAATTAAACAACACAATCTTTCAGATAATGTAATTTAACCACATTGTGAAATTTTTAATAAAAAATTAGTAAAAAATGTTTAATTTTATTATATTTATATTTTATTTTATTTTTAAAGTTATAAATAAATAATACAGAATTTATAAATCAAACTTAATATAATTTCAAAAAAATTATGTCAATTTTTTTATAATTTTAATAATATATATCACTGAAAACCTCTGAAATATAGAACAATTAGAATACAGCATTACAATTCTTCGTATTAATTAAACCTCCATTATTCTTGTAAAAAATAAAGAATTCCCACTCTTCTCTGTCAAGCTAGCAGTTATATAAAATCACATCTAAAAAATATATGTGTGCGGGTAAAAATGTTATTGAGACTTCAATATTAATATTTTGTTAAAGTTGGTGAAGGTGAAAAAATAAGAATGGAAATTTTAAAATTACTTTGGAGTTGTATTTATTAAATGGGTTAAACATGTAAACATTTGTTTTTTTTTTAACATTTTTTTATAATAAGGAAAACTGAGTTTCAGTTTAGATTGATGTTTCAATCCTAAACGAAGGATGACCATAATGATGTTAAGCTAAAATTTTAATAATATTGATGTTTAAATATTTGATGATACTTATTATATTTTATAATTATAATTTTTGTTTCAAGTGGTTTAAGTTTTTTGGACATTATATTAGGTTTGATTTGTTGTGTGTATTAACATGAATGGATTTAGTGATTTAAGAATACACTCTATCACTATCTGTTTTACACAGCCTAAACTTACAATTATAAATTTTATTTTATAATTAATTCTAATTTTATTTTAAATAATAAATTTATTATTTAGAAAATTTATTAATGTTTTGTATTTATAATAATGTTAATATAATTTTTATGTTTTGTATTTATAATAATGGTAGTATTTTCTATGTCTTCAAAATGTCCATTCAAGGCACATCTCTTAACCCAATTATGATTTATATCTACTTAGTGTTCCTTGAAGGATTTCCCTACCTCACCAAAATAGTGTTTACGAGAGACATATACACATTTATGATGTTTTGGATCAATAATATCTTTCGCACAATCTAGCATGTCTTTGGGAGTGTTAAGGGAAGAAAAGTAACTCTAATGTTACAACCTTTTCTTAATTATAATTTTGCCTATCATTCCTTTAATCTAACGCAACATGATCTTTTCCATTTCACCAATTGGTTCTCAAATGATATGGTGTCCACCTTTATTCCTTAATTCAGTTTTTGAATTGATATTCTTTATTATAACCATTGTTCCTAAAAACATCAACCAAGTGGCTAAACTTCTTCTCTACATGATCATCATCTAAAACCTTAATTGCTCGAGTCACCCATGTATTGATGACCCCTAGTTTTTTAGGATGGTAGTGATGAGATTTAATATGGAGATACCCATCAATATGCATATTCTAATATACATGATGAGCTAATGAACCATAATTTTTCTTAGATATTAGGATATCAAAAAATGGAATGTTGTTGTTGTCCTCTATTTCCATTGTAAAAGTAATGCTCTCTTGTTTGTCTTCCATGAGGTTAGATTATTTAGGCATCATATATAAATCTTTTCTAGAGCTTGGGTTCAAGAAAATGGGTTTCAATAAATTTTTATTCAGACCATTCAATGTATAGATATACTATAGTAGGTGGTAGTGTTTATCACATTGATACAACTTTAATTTTCTCATATATCTTATCTTGGAAGCTGAAATATGTTGTAAGTTAATGCATATTTCTACTAGGGCTACAATTTCCTCATATGTGATATCCTTGATAACATTTATTCCATAATTTAACTTATTATTGTTCTCTATTCCAATTCCAAATTTAATGTTCAATATCACATCAAGAATATAAAAATAAGATGTGTACTAATATGTATTTCCACATTGATCACATCCCCAAACCATGAAAGAAAAATATTTGTAGAAATGAAGCCATATCATTGAAAATTTTTAAGAATAAAGAAATGGTGGTAATAAAATTAACAGAGACAACACCAATGTAATCATGAACATAACAATTATGTAGAAAATATGTTGGACCATTTACATAACAACGAGAGTTACATACAACTTGATAGAGGTGTTAATACAAAAATCATGAAGAAGGTGATTCTTATTACAAAGAACTATTCTCTCGATGATGACTTGGCCAAAATATCATCAAAAACTTTTGTAGTTCCATGAATATACGGGCTTCCTAAAGTTTACAACAATAATTCTCTTCTAAGGCACATAATTAATACCGATGACTCTCCCATATACATATTGGTGAAATATATTGCTAAAAAACCTAGGAATCCGGTTTGTCTAACACACTCCTATGTCAAAGAATATTTTCATGCGATCAATGAATTTTTTTAATGATCAATATATTCTAGTTAGTTTCAATGCTGTCCCACTCTTTAGCAAATTTATAGTAAGCAATGCCATCAATGATATCAAGTATATCATAGATGAGGAAATTGAAACTGTGGTTAAATTGTACTTCAAATAAACATATTATAGATTTTAAGGTAATATTTATTATAAAATCAAAGGGGTAGCAATGGGATCACCAATGTCACTTGTTTTGGTAGATCTATACATGGACTAGCTCGAAAATAAGTCTCTTCAAATCCATCCTCTTAAATACAAGCTCTAGAAAGGATTCATGGATGACACTTAATCTAGCCTCATGGTATAGAAATCCTTGATAAATACAAATACCATTTGAATAAGAAAGTAGAGAGAAACAAATTTAATATGGAAATAGGGGACAATAACATATCGTTGCTTGATATCCTCATCTCTAAGGAAAATGATGGTTCATTATCACATAAGTATATCAAGAGATAGAGGTATAGTGACATGTATCTCCATGTTAAGTCTCATCACCACCTTGCTCAAAATCTTGGGGTCATAATACATTCGTGACTCAAACAATCAAGGTCTCAGATGGTGACCATGTAGAGCGAGAGCTTAGTCACTTGGCTAATGTTTTGAGTTATACCATTTCAAGCTTCATTACTTGGCTATAATGAATCTAGCTTCAGAAAGGTTATCTTAAGGGATAGGGGTGGAGAATAGATCATTCATGCATCAATTAATGAATTGAATAAGAACACTCTTTCCTATGAAATGAATGACATAAAATTGGGAAAAAATTAAAGAAAGATAAATAATTAGTGTTACCTTCACTCCCCCTAACACTCTCAAGGGCATATTAGATTGCACAAGATATATCATTGATCTAAAACATCATAAAGGTGTTTATAAAAACCCCTATTGGTGTGTTAAACATTATATTGGTGAGACATGAGGAGATATCAGCTTATTAGATTCAAAGAACAATGTGTGGATATAAGGTTTAACTAAGTTAAATTATCTTCCTTGGAAAAAGTATTTTAGAATGCTACCCATTGTATTTACATAAAAATATTCTAAGATCATTATGAGGGTAGACCACTATGGTAAAAGAAAGGTTCGTGAAGTCCTTGAAATAAAATTAAAAGATAATAACATTAATAGAGATGAAAATTTTAAATTTTTGAAACTTGGAGTCCTGTTATTCAATAAATTAAAAATAAGACAATAATAACCAAGAATAAAACTTATGTTTGTAAAGTCTAGTTGGTTCATTGATTTGTAAATTTCCATGGATATTCCGATGAAGTACTTCAAAGTAATAGATCTTGTAATATTTTAAAATATTTGGTCATGTAATTGATTCACTTAGATCATATATTAGTTAATATTAACTTATTATTTATATTCATGAAAATAATTTAAATACAAAAATGAAAGAAATGAGAAAAATAATACACCATCCTCACAAATGAATGCAAGATGTATCATAGGAATCCAATATAGTAGAAAACATAGCTAGAAGGTGACGCCTATGCTCTACTATCTTTTCTTCAATTATTATATGCAAATACAAAGAAAGGGGCACTTACTATGTAGCTGCTTATGATACTATTGCTTCAATGCCTAAAATAAATTCTACTTCATCCTATGCTATGCTCTTAACTCATGTACCTACATAATCTACTCAAATATGGGACAAGTACAATGCTAAAGAATGGAACCCCTTCTCTTCCTAGCAACTTATTATTTAGCATATTCCAATAACCATCTACAGATAGGGTTTTTTCATTCCTTAACCCTCAATTAGTGATAATATTTGGCCTTTCTAGAATCTCATTGAAAATTCACATATGGATATACCAACATGTGTGACTAATGGGAGCTAGCATGGCACCCACTCATACCATGGTGGTCAACAAGGTATGCTAACTTGTGGGTTACATAAATTATGCATATGAGTTGCGAAGAGGTGATTTTCACACCATTGCAAAAGTATCAATGTGTAAAAAAACATAAATGATATGGGAGCCATGCTTACAATTTTTTAACCAAGGAAGTGTTATCTAATGCTTGAAATGGATATGGAATGTTTTGACACCCAAATTTCCAAAATGAGACCTATCACAAAATGGAACTTGCAAGCCAATTCCTCCAATTTTCGCACCTCTAAAGTACCAAGATAGATAAAAAATTATATGATTATCCATTTTGGATCACTCACCCATCGGTAATAATTGAATATTTATTTATGGATTGGGAGGTCATTAATATTTGAGCCTAACGATCTGCTAGTGATGATCTTGGCTTGTGGATGAAAACACTAAAATTTAGACATGAACATAGTTTTGTATATTTCTAAAACAATACACTAAATAATATAAACAATTTAACCTTAATTTTTATGATAAATTTGGGAAAGGAATTATATTTCCTTGATTTATGTCATGAGTGTGACTATTCCCTTGAAAATGGTGCATAGGGCATAACATATTAGTCAATAATCACATGCATTCCTCGGAAAATTTCAAAATTGATTAGCATGCTCTCCTAAGTTGAATTTCCAAATATTAATCATGGTTTCTATAGTTCTCAAAAAGAAGACATCTTAGTACTATTCATAAAATGAATTGATTTATTTTCATGGATTTCACATATTCATTCAAGTATCCATCAAACTTATGACATATTAGGATCTTATATATAGTGATTATTGATACTTTCTTTCTAACACAAATAAGGTTTCTCAATTTTCATAATTATACCAAATTTCTTATGCACTTTTAAAGAGAAGAGGACTAATGAAGATAAGAAAACCGTTGGATATAAGAAATCCTTGAAGAGGTGTGAATCACAAAGACAAAGGACCTGGATCCATCACATTATCACATATTTAATATGGATTTTGTTGAAATAATTATGATTTCTTGTTAATAGAATCTCCTACCTCCTACTCCCCCATCCCTCCCCTTGACCCATTTACCTAATGTGAACTTATATCCATATTATTATTTGATTGCATATGCTTTGTTCTCATTTAATATTGCATATAAATTAGAAGAGTTTCTACTTTATTTTATCAGTAGATATTCTAGGATTTTACAACCTTTAGAGTAAGAAGATTTGTTTTCCTTTTTTTCTATGTAGGATTTGTGAAGCTAGTAAATCCCCTTCTTTCCCATCTTTTCAATGTTAGAAAATCGAAAAAGGATTTCAAGGGCACAGCTTCCTCTTTTTTCCTTCTCACTCAAAACCTTAGCTAGATTTCCTCCTTGTTGAAAAGTAAATTTAACATATTATATTTTACCAACCTCCCAATTAATAAATAGAGATCAAGAAGTACACCATTATGAAAGTCTTGTCAAAACATGGTGAATCCATCACTTGATGCTAACAACTTGATGGAAAATATTTTAAGATGTCAATGTCAAACACCTTACTTAGGTATAAGAAACTATATCTTTCACAACCACATAGTGTTAAGAAGCAATGGGGTGGCTTGAACTTAGGCTTCCACCCTAAGGTGCTCACTCTAGGGATTATACTAAGATATCATATGGTAAGAAATATTGACCCTTAATAAACCCTCATTTAATTTGATCATGTTTAGTGGCATACTTGGGGCTTTTGAAACTATTATTCTTAGCTTCAATTGTAAAATATTCTACTACTTGGATTTCATCGTTACAGTTGGATACACATTTGAAGGTATTTTTTTATTTTTTAGCTTGATAATGTGTCACAGGATGTGCAATTTTATTGAATAATCTAATATTTAGAAAACTGAAGAATTATGACACAATTTATTCATAAAATATTACATGTTTTCTTAAACCTCAAGGAGAGGTTTTTTTATTTAGACTTATCCCCACTTTTAGATTGACATCTAAAAGACATTTACCACAATCCAACATGGTTGGAGGTGGAAATTCATTAAAAGGTAACACTTCAAGAAGGAATACTCATATATGCGGCCCTTTTGGAGGGAACACTCCAAGTGGATGAGCCACTCCTTAGTTGGAGGGAATAAAACTTGGTATTTTATGACATGACTTAACCTTTCATACTTGTTATTGCTGAAAATTTCACAAGTGGCACTCTTTGAATAATATTATACAAGATAGTGTGAAATTTAGGTTTTTCTAGTGTACTAAAATGGGTGTATAAATCACTTGATACATTTACCTTAAAGGTATTTCTTACCATATTGTCATAGATTTAACTTAGAAACTTTTAAATTACTTACAAATTTCATTAGACAATAAAATAGAAATGATATTTTTTTTTTACTTGAAGCAATCAATTTCTACCATCATCATAGATCACATGAATGAATGGTGACATAGGAAGAGCCTATGTAACATTATTTTTTATTAAGATTAATTACTATATTAGTAAATTAAACTCCTCCTTCTCATAATCTCTAAATATGTTTTTTTATCTTAACATAAGGAATACAATTAAGTTATCATTAGTACCCAAAAATTGGATTTAATGTAATCTCAACGTGGTTACCTAACCATCATCGTTCCACATGAGCCCAATTTGGCTTGGGTTCCCTAACCTTTCTCATGAAATCACATCCAATGAATGAAATTATTAGGCCTGTCAATTATGAATCTAATCAATTTTTACGCCTACCAACTCAAGGTTGTCCCTTTCTTGGAGGCCCTAGTCATTATGGACGTATAATTGTTTCCCTTTGCATGATATATAGGTATACTCCATATTTTCCTTATTCCTTGTGTGCTCCAAATGTATCCACTCCTTACTAATGTGAATTTCATATTCCCTTTCCTTCTTCTAACATTAACTTGGTTCAATTTTCTCCTTCTAGACCTAGTATGAGTTTGGATCAACAAAGAAGTAACCAAGCTATTAATCAAGAAGAAGAGAATAATAGGAAAAAATAAGAACCAAAGGAAAGGGGGTAATGAGGGTAATGTTTGGGGTAAAATTCATGTTAATTAATCTCAAATGTGATAACTATGGCGGAAAATCAAGCACCCCTATGTTGCTTATGAAGATGAACATTGTGCTTTTAACCATGTTAAAGTTGAAAAAGTAAGGTATCAACTAAATAATTGAACCAACCTATTAGGTCCTTATATTACTAGTATAGTCCCTTATTTTTGCTTATGTAACCCCTTTATTGTTATTGTTGTACCTCTGTAACCCCCATATTGTTATTATTGTGCCCTTACATTATTATTGTTAGATCGGCTAGGATTACATTGTGGTCCCATGGACTCCTATATATAGAGAGGAGGTTTTGTCATTTGTATCATCCAAGAATTATTCATTTATGTAATGTATTGTAGGTTACCCATTCGAAGTGGCTGATTTCTAAGGCGCTGATCTCTCTTTTCTTCTATTTTTGGAGCTGGTTTCATAACATTTGGTATCAGAGCTTTGGATTCTAGGGCTTCGCTGCTCCAAATAGGTCATCGTGGAATGTTTACTATAACTTTTTCTACGAAGGTTCGGTAGATGAAATTTTTAAAGTACGAAGAAGAAATCTTGAGGAACATTTTCACAAAATTTCAGATCTTGGTTCTCAATATTTTCGAAGATATGATCTATGGAATTTAGGGCTTTTTGTAGGTTTCTCAATTTAACCTACACATGTCATCGCGGAATTTTCTCTATAACGTTTTTTCTATGAGGGTTCGGAAACTAAAGTTTTCATAGAGCGGAGGTAAAAGCTTGAGGAACCTCCTGTAAAAATTTCAGATTTTGGTTCGCAATATTTTTTGAGATATGATCTGTGGAAGTTAGGATTCTTTCAGGCTCCCAAATTTCATCTCAAAGAGGTGACCGTGGGAAAAACATCATAACTCTCTCTCTGAGCATCTAATTTGGATTTTGTAAAAAGTGGCCGCAAGTGCATGGACTTTGGTTTTTTTTATATCAATTTCAGAGCCGAAGGAAGAAACAATGACACGTGGAAAGTCATACAAGTTCGCTCTACTGAACTAGTCCATAATTAGGTCATCGTAGGAGATTGGGCATAACTTTGTCGTCAAGAATCCAAATCAAATCAAACCTGTGGCATTGAAAGAAAATTCATAGGGATACTTCAAGGCCAAATTTCAGATATTGAAGATCCAAAATCACAGAGATAATTCAGTTTCAATATCGAGCTCCTCAAAATCAAGAAAAATGTTGTATTTTTTTTCAAATTGCATAAGTCTTGTTTGAAAAATCAGTTCTAGGTGATTCCAAAGGCCTATTGAACATAGATATTAGTATTGGGTTCTAAAATTCCTCCTAAAAAGAATTCAACACCCATTAAGCCTTCATAAGGCTCTACTATGACTCATGAAGACGAAGAAATTCAACATGATATATCAAAATTTCAAGAGCAAGGGCACCAAATTTCGCTATCACAAAGAGCAACAAAAAATGAAATGGAAGTTTTGAAGAAACACATGGAAACTAAGATGGATGGTTTGAAGAAAGGCATGGAAGCTAAGATGAATGGTTTGGAAGCTAATATGGATGGCGTGGAAGCTAAGATGGATGACATGGAAGCTAAGATCGATGAAAAAATGGAAAACATGAAGAATGATCTAAAAGTAGACATCAAAGGTTTGGCAAAGTTGATACAAGAAATGTTTCCTAATGGCGAAAAGATAGTAGAGGAAACTCGTGATGAGAACAAAATAAATTTTAATCATGATTTCATAAAACCTAATGTTGAATAAAAACGACTCTATTCCAAAGAGATGGACATGGGGAAGTTTGATGTGAGATCTGTAACATGGATACTATATATGGAGAAATATTTTGATCTCAATAATGTGCAAAACACAAAAAAGGTACGCATTGCAACTTTACATTTAGAACAAAATACATTTGTATGGTATCGATGGCTTTTCTCCCATAAAAAAATCGTCACTTGGTCAATTTTACGGAGGAAATGATAGCACATTATGAGGATACAAAGAGAAACACCTTCTTTATCCAATTGATAAATCTCAAATAAAAGGGTTTAATGGCGGAGCACATTGAGGACTTCCAAAAATTGAATATAAGGGTAACTGATATTCCAGAGGAATACATGATTGATGTATTCATAGGGACTTTAAAGGATAACATCCAACATGAAGTTTGCATTTGGGAACTAGATTCATTAGAGAAAGCATTAAGGTTGGCAAGAAAAATTGAATGTAAAATTATGGCGACAAGGAAGCCTACCACTCACATCTATAAAGATGGACGTGTTGCTACTCCTAGACTTCCACAACCTACAAGGTTGACACCACAAAAATTGGAAGAAAAAAGAGCAAAAGGGCTTTGCTACAGTTGTGATAGAAAATACACTAAAGTTCATAAGTGTGCTGAGAAAAAATTATTTTACATAGATTGTGAAGAGGAGGAAGAAAATGAACAAGAAACTTCAAAAGAAGAGGATATACACCAGGAAGCAACAATAGAAGAAGAATAAATGAGTCTAACCATATCATGTAATGCATTGGTAGGAATTACCACTTCTCAAACTCTCGAGATAGAAGGACATATCAAGAAGAAAAAGGTAATAGTGTTGATTGATTCAGGTAGTACCCATAATTTTATTCATTGTAAGGTAGCCAAGGAATTGAATTGTTTCCTATACCCAGCACTAGAATGTCAAGGGATGGTTGCAAATGGAGGAACTATAAATTGCTCTGGAAAATTCCATAATATCAAGCTATCCATGGGAGAATATGTATTGAATAGTCCAATGCTTTCAATCCCAATGCGAGGTGTTGATGTTGTACTAGGAGTACAATGGTTACAATCTTTGGGGACGATAGCTTTTAATTTTCAAGAACTTCTCTTGAATTTTTTTTCGGAAGGAAAGGAAATAGAATTATGAGGTATCAAAGGGAATCCAAGAAAGATAATAAGCTCTAATGTCATGAAAAAGCTTCTGAAGAAAGAACAACGAGGTGTAATTGCACAATTATGCTCACTAGAAGTTCCAACATCAAAATCATCTATTTCTCCACATCTCCAAAGAGTCTTGGACAATCATTCCAAGGTGTTTGATACTCCCAAAGGACTCCCACCTATTTATGATCATGATCATGCTATTCATTTGATTCCAGGAAGTGTTCTCCCAAACATCTTTCCTTATAGATATCCTTATGTTCAAAAGAGTGAAATTGAACGTATGATTTCAGAAATGCTATAGGCTGGTATAATTCAACCTAGTCAAAGTTGTTTCTCTGCTCCAGTAGTATTGGTGCACAAGAAGGATGGATCATGGTACCTGTGTTTGGATTATAGGGAGCTCAATAAGCTCACTATTAAAGACAAATTTCCCATTCCCGTGATTGATGAATTATTGGATGAATTACATGGAGAAATTTATTTTACCAAGTTGGATCTTCATTCAGGATATAATCAAATTAGAATGAAGACTGAAGATATTTCGAAAAAACATTTTGAACTCATGAGGGTCGTTATGAATTTTTGGTCATGCCTTTTGGCCTTACCAATGCATCTTCTACATTTCAAGGGTTGATGAATTCCATTTTCAAACCCTTCTTTAGAAAATTTGTGCTAGTATTTTTTGATGATATACTAATCTATAGCAGGTCTTGGAAGGATCATGTTCAACATGTTATCAGGGTGCTCAAACTATTGGAGGAGAAACAATTATATGCAAAAACATCCAAATGTTTCTTTGGAGTAAAAGAGGTGGAATATCTGGGTCATATTGTATCTCACGAAGGTATTATGGTAGACCCTAACAAAATTAAAGCCATTAAGAAATGGAAAGTCCCCACAACCATAAAGTAGTTGCGCGGATTTCTCGGGTTAGCAGGGTATTATCGCAAGTTTGTTAAGAATTATGGGAGAATAGCATCACCTTTAACAACATTATTGAAGAAAGATGCATTTTCATGGACTCCTAAGAAAATACGGCGTTTGAACATCTTAAAGAGGCAATGTGCCTAGCACCAGTCTTAGCTACGCCAGACTTCACAAAAACCTTGATTCTGGAATGTGATGCCTCAGGAAATGGAATTAGTGCTGTTTTAATACAAGAAGGAAGACCCATTGCTTTTGAAAGTCATTCAATCAAAGGAAAGTATTTACAAAAGGCTATTGATGAGAAGGAAATGTTGGCAATAGTACATGCACTAAAGAAATGGAGACCTTACCTAATGGGAAGACACTTCAAGGTAAAAACTAACCATGATAGTCTTAAACACTTTTTGGAACAAAGACTATGTTTGGAAGAGCAGCAAAAATGGTTCACAAAGATGTTGGGTTATGACTTTGAAATCATCTACAAAAAAGGGAAGCTAAATGTTGTTGTAGATGCACTCTCAAGAAAGGATGAAGAGGTGGAAGCATTAATTTGTGCCATTTCTATTATCCAACCAGATTGGATAATCGAAGCAAGGGATGAATGGAAGAAGGACAAAGAAGTTTGGACACTCATTCAAAAGTTGCAGCAAGATCCTAGTACATATGATACATTTAGTTGGAAAAATGATTCCTTATGTTACAAAGATCGCTTATATATTTGCAAGAATTCCCAACTAAAACAAAAGAATCTTTTGGAATTACACACCTCTCCTTTAGGAGGACACTCGAGGTTTTTAAAAACTTACCACAGGGTGAAGAAAGAATTTTTTTGGGATGGTCTTAAATCTGATATTCAAAAGTTTGTGGCGGAATGTTTTGTTTTCCAACAAAATAAAGTTAAGACAATTAAGACCCCTGGTCTTCTACAACCTTTATCCATTCCAAGTCAACGTTGGGAGGAGATTTCAATGGATTTTATCACAGGTTTACCTAAGTCCAAAGGAAGGAGTGTCATCATGGTGGTAGTTGATAGACTTACCAAGTATGCACACTTTTGTGCATTATCTCATCTATTTAAAGCAAGTACAATTGCTACTGGATTTATGGAAACAATTCAAAAGCTACATGGAAACCCAAAGATTATTGTAAGTGACAGAGATCCCATTTTTACAGGAAAGTTTTGGCCGGAATTATTTTCTTGTTTGGGTACTCAACTAGCTCATAGCTCATCTTATCATCCTCAATCCGATGGTGAAATAGAGATACTGAATAAATGTATGGAAGGCTATCTTCGTTGTTTTGTATCTAATAAGCAAGAAAAATGGGTCAAGTGGTTACCTCTCACTGAATGGTGGTATAATACATCCTTCCATACTGTAGCAAAAATGACCCCATTTATGGCACTTTATGGATATCATCCACCGTCCATCACATATTATTTAAGGGAAAATTCTAGGGTTCAAGCAGTTGAGGATCACATCGAGCATCAACAAGAAGTTCTCCAACTCTTAAAGGATAACCTAAATTTGGAAAAAAATCAAATGAAACAACAGGCAGATCAACATCACGCAGTGAGAGAAGTTTTGATGTGGGAGACTCGGTATTTTTACGGCTACAACCATACAAACAAATGTCCCTCAAGAAATCTAAGAAGGCTAATAAATTATCGCCAAATTACTATGGTGCTTACAAGGTGTTGCAAACGATTGGTACTATGGAACACAAATTGGAGCTTCCTACTTCTTCGCGAGTGCATCCAGATTTCCATTTTTCATGCTTAAAAAAGGTTATAGGGGACAAACTTCTAGTTCAAACAATATTGCCAGAACTTACTGAGGAAGGAAAACCATATTGGAACCTGAAGCAGTCACGGAAACAAGAACTCGACAACTACGAAATCGATCAATTTCAGAGTATCTCATCAAATGGAAGAACTTACCTACTGAAGATTCTACATGGAGGGATGAGAATTTTATACAGAAGCACCCTGAGCTACTCAAGCATTGAGGACAACACTTTTTTAAAGGATAGGAGCATGTTAGGTCCTTATATTACTAGTATAGTCCATTATTTTTGTTAGTGTAACCCCCTTATTGTTATTGTTGTACCCCTGTAACCCCCATATTGTTATTATTGTGCCCATACATTATTATTGTTAGGTCGACTAGGATTACATTGTGGCCCTGTGGACTCCTATATATAGAGAGGAGGTTTTTTCATTTATATCACCAAGAATTGTTCATTTATGTAAAGTATTGGAGGTTTCCCCCTCGAAGTGGTTGATTTCTAAGGCGTTGATCTCTCTTTTCTTCTATTTTTGGAGCTGGTTTCATAACACAACCCCACAACTACTTATAATGTTGCAACAACATATCCCTTAGGACAAGATTATCTATAATCAATTTAGATCCTCAAATATAATTCCAATCTATTTGGGAACCTACAAGATGGGTGACCCTTTCCATCATAACATTTTTATGACTACTAATATGTTAAAGCTTCAAAATAGTAATAATAATCACGATAAAACTAACCATGAGTCTTCTCTAGGAAAGGATAAGATTTCTTCTATCTCTAATGATCTTGTATGAACTAAATCAACCTCCTTTGAATTTTCCTAAAGCTCCTTTAAAGATTCATACATAATCCTCACAATAGGGTTCTCAACATTATGATGTTACAATGTGCATATAATCTCTTGTGCTATGTCAACATTAGGGGTGATATGCCGGTCCTTCACAATTTAAGGCCTTGTATATTATAATGGAGCCACAGATCTTATGAGCATTGCTCGTTTGATGTAATTTGACTTAAATAATGTAAAACTATGATCCTAATCATTCTGTGGTTTTTCAAGTCATGGTTAGTATTAGGAATTTCAACATTAATTTTGTATAGTGGATGAGGGATATTTATCTCCCATTATATCATCAATAGTCTAGAATAAAATGGGATATTTTTCTCTTGCCCCATCACAAATAGTTTTGAGAGTTGTGGGAAACCTTTGTGATGTATAGGAGACTTCAATAATTTACATGTTACATTAGGTCATAAATTGTTTCAATTAATGTTGTAATTGGGGATGATCCTTTGGATGAAAACATGCCCATTATGAGGAACTATATGTATGCCATTAAAGAATTTACATCATCATGGTTTTATATATCATATAATTTCTTCATAGATAAAAAGTAATCATAATCAACCAACTTATGTATACCCCCCGTCCTATTATGAATCGATATATTATTTCTCATTTTATAGGATTTGGTAGCCTAATTCCTATGATTTTAAATGTTAACCCCAATATTTATGAGGAGTCATCATTTCTAAGAGTTTTCTTTAATGCTTCTTTGTACGTATCTTATGTGGCTTCATCCCCACTTTCTCATGTCTCTACTCACAAATATTTTGACATTAGGTTGTGATATTTGTGTTGAGCTTCTTATTCTGAATCCATCACATTGGTAATTTTTGTATCTCACTATGTGTTGAGCTTCTTCTTCTGAAGCCATGGATAATTCTAATCAAATAAACTAAAAACCACTATAGAGACTATGGACACACTAAAGGCGGATATGAATATCATCCATTTGCAAGCTATTTATTATATGTCTTTGTATTGCAGTTTTTTTTGTAAATGTTCATATGTATGTTTTGTTCTAGATTATATGTCTTTGTATCATAAATTGTATTATCTTTCTATTTTAAATTTATTTTATAATATTCTTTTGATAGGTGTTTTAACTATGTTTTCATCTTGATGTGGACTAGAAATATTATTTGATTATTTTCCTTAGGGTCATTTAAGGGGTTAGGTTGAGTTAGGGGTTAATTAATTTATGTGATTTGGGATAAGGGGTTATTGTTTAAGGGTTTATGAGTTAGGGATTAAGGGATTAGGGGTTATGGGATTAAGGGCTTACGGGAATAAGGTTAAGGTGGTAGGGTGTTAATGTATATTGTTTAGGGGCTTAATTTGGACCTAGAGGAATTAGAGGTTAATCATGGGTTTTAATGGAGCATTATTAATAACTTTTAAAAGTATATTATGAAGAATATGACATTACAATGATGAATTCAAAATAATATCAATATGTTTTTTACTATGGTCGTGGCTATATATATCAGAAACTGTCTCACTTCCTACATGTCAAGAAAAGTAACATCTTGCTTAGATTTTTTCAACATATTCTTAAATATATTGATAAATTGCACAAGTATCATAATTGATTTGTTGTCTTTGTTTCTGGGTCTCACCTAAGTTATCTTTCTCTTTGTATTTGTTGTCTTTGTTTTTCTTATATATCATATTTTTAAACTATTATTATATATATGTTTCAATATTTGATATATATACTAATATTACTTTACTGAATGTAATTGTATAGTATCAGTCCCCTAGGGCATTTCTCTATGAGGAAGAGGTGGTTGTAGTACAAGCATATATTCAATAACATGGAGTGATTAATATTGAGGATCAAGCTAATGATCATATGGAAGAAGATAATGATGTTGATAACATAGTTGAAGAAGATGGGACAAAAATATTGATCAAGGAGACATTTAATAATACTGGAATGGATGATGATGACAACCAATATGATGGTCGTGCTTTTGATTTACCTGTACTTGAGATGGAAAATAAACCTCTTTATGGAGGCTCAAAATCATCTCTTCTCTCTGCTCTATTTTTGTTGGTCACCTTAAATGTGGTGAATGGTTTTTAAAACACGTGTGAGACAACTCCTAAGGTATGTAATATATTTTGTGACATTTAGTACTATATACATGATCAATCAATTATTTTTTCCATTTTTCTTAATGTTAGTACGTTGATGTGCATCATTTCATCAATTTGTAACATTTGGATGCAATATGTACGATTAATATTGTTTAGTACATTAACCAATATTATTTTTTATTTTTATGTTGTATATTATTAAGTTAATTTATGTTACCACCGTCAAATGTTTTATCTCGTACGTACTGAGATTTACATGTCGTTATGAAAAATATTGGAAATTATTATCAAGCTATTCATGCATGCCCTAATGATATTAAAGAAAATGCATTTAAATATAAATGCCGAAAATGTGATGAGAGTAGATATCAAACTGATAAAGTAACAAAAAGGTGTGTCGCAAGGTTCTTCGTTATATTCCCATAATTCCACGTCTACGATAATTTTTTGGGTTAAAAAGCGTAGCAAACCTTATGAATTACCATGCAAGGAATGAAAGTGAAGATGGTGTTCTTCGAATTCATGTATATGGATATACATTTAGGAATATAGAGGAAAAGTGGCCAGAGTTTAAAATAGAACCTCGTAGTCGTAGGATTTCATTAGCAGATGATGGTGTCAATCCATTTACAGAGGCCATATCTACTTACTCAATGTGGCCTATTTTTATTATCAATAATAGTATTCCTCCATAGAAGAAAATAAAGAGGGAGAACATAATGTTGACAATTATTGTTCTAGGTATTAATTTGTTAGAATAATTTTTTTAGTGCAATAACATATTATTTGTCTTCTTTGGTTCATAATGATGTCCTATATTTTTTTGTTAATTTACTCATATATGTTCAATCAATTAGGTAAGTACCAGATCAAATATATGAATGTATATATCGAGCCTCTTATCGATGAGATAGTAGAGTTATGGAACCATTTCACTATGTATGATATCTCTAGACCGGTATATGCACAATGGGAATTTGAATTCCATGAAATGCTTGTATGGACATGTTGATGGTGTTGGACCCACAAAAATTCATGGGATCACCTTGATATGAAGTCCCAAGTAGACCTCACACCATTTGGAGTAGGAGTCCCAACAGTGGGGTGTTAATGATCTGCCTTAGATTGCAAAACACATAGTGTGGTGCATGGTGTATTTGGTGAGAAGAAGTGCGTGACCCTACAGAGAGTCAAGTGCAATGTATGATGGTTCCAACACACGAATCAGAAAAGGAATTGTACCCCTTGGAAGCCTGTAATAGTATGTAGCTTAGAATGAACACACAAGAAAAATGACATCACACGAACTAACAAGCTAAATAATCCACAAGTTAAGGTTATAAATTATCACATCAACACACATTCAACAAGATACATACAAATGCAAAATAAATACTTCATAATCATATGTGTAAGTTAAATAACATACATTTCAAATACAACAAGAGTAGTCCTACTATATTCACAATATATGCATGAAAATGTGTCGACTCTAAGTTTTATTAAAAGTGATAGTTACAATCATACATACAACATTTGACAAGCCACTAGCCCCAATATTGGAATGTGAAGTCTACAACACCTTCTCCTCCAGAGAATTATACTCCCTCTCTGCTACGAAGAATCCAAGGCTAAAAAAAGACTCCCGAGCTCTCTTTAAGCCTAAGTCTAGCCAAAAGCTTGGCTCCCAAAATCCCTTTACAAGAGTTATGAGAATATATTTATAACAAGGGGTGGTGACTCTTGGCATGCCCCTTTGTGACACTTGCACTCCCCTCATAACTCTTCAACTTCTTACAAAATAACTCATTACATTACATATGACTCTTGACATTCCAACAAGGATGATTCGAATCTCACTTTTAAAATAATTAGAAATAATATTACATTTTCCACTTTTATCGATATAAGACACAATAGGGTAGATACAACTTGACAAACAAGCAAGAAAAAAAACTGTGATGTTGGAGTTGAGGTGAACTCAAGTAGGGTAACTTCAACTTGGTGTCTCTTGGTAACATACTGATGCCAAGCTTGGTATTGTTCAATGGTCTCCCCAAAATGTATGATAGTGACAGGCTAAAAGAAGGATCTTTCCTCCATAGCATCTGGGTACAATGTCTTGGAACCGGTTTGAACCTCTTTCTCAATCAGGAGAAACATTGTTCTGATATGAATTGGGCCACCAATTTAGGTCTGCATTTTTTTTCTATTCATCTCCAAGTCCTCTCGGTTTACCATCTGCTTCAACTGCTCCAAGTACTAATCAGTCTCCTGATGTACTTTCCATTTGCGTTTAGTCTCAATGGGTGTAGCAACTGATGGGATCCGATGGGTTCTCAACATGAAATCGAAACTGCTATATATCCAAACATATCAGGCTTGGATATTTCTGATGAATGAAGTGAGTTGCTTGTTGATCTCGATCAACATTAAAAATATTTCTTTCTCTAGATCTGCCCGTGACTTCATCTTCTTCACTAGTGTAAGAGGTGATGCCTTGTATCAAATTTTCCACTCATGCACGATAGTGATGGAAAATTGTACATTATTAAGGATATTAAAAAACTATTTACTTTTTCATTGCAAGTCATGTAGGTGGACAGCTGCCTTATGCATGATAATAAACTCCTCATAGAGGTCCTTCTTAGTGTCTCCAAGTGTGGATACTTCAGCAAGTACCATTGCTCTCATCTCCTCCAGGTATACCTCTGTGGAAGGTGCCTTTTGTGCTATTTCACAGAGCTGATCATTCTCTTGTTGGACTACCTATAGATTCTATGCCAACTATCTATTCGCGACCGTCAAATACTGAGTGTTAGATCTTGCTGCACCTACAAAGGCCAAGTTGGCATCGATAATAACATTTAGATTCTTGTTGGTGTCTGCCTCTATCACCCTTTCTCTCATGAATGAAGGTGATGCATTATCATTCCGGAAGTTCTTTCTTCACTCTTGTACAATCTTCTTATGGAGTTCATCATATGATAAACTGTACACATCCATCACCGAATCATCATCAAGGGGAACTATCTCCCCTTCCTTGCTCAAGGTTGGGTTTGTGGTTGGAGGTGGAGTCTAAACAATGACTTGTGGTGTGATATGAATCAGACCCACATCTTCCTCTTGCGGCTCCAATCCCAATTCCATGTCTATAATTTCAATCAAATTCTCAATATCGTGAGTAAGCTCTCGATCTTGCATCTTTTCGCTCACTCCTTCTACTGCTGGTTGATTCTGTAACTTCTCTTCAACCTGTATGGGTGTCATCTCTTATATTGTAGCACCCTGCCTTTCTTCTTCTTCCTGCATCTGGTTCTCCTCTTGTTCTCTTCTTCTTAACTCTCATTCTTCCCTTAGATCTTGTTCTTCTTTCTATGCTCTTAGTTTTGCTTCCTCCAAGATTTTATTTTCTCTCTTTCTCTGCTCTGCTCCTTGCTTCCTCTTCCTCCTCTTTTCTTATATCACCAAAGCTGCTTGTTGAATGATAGGATTCGATTTCATCTTCCAAATTTTCACATCCTTTGCACTGTCAGCAACCTTCCCCTTTCCCTTATATTGTACCGACATGTTGTCCTCTGTTCTTTTCTCTTCCAGAACTACTTCTATGTGAGGGAATACTTTAGAAGTCCCAAATATACTGATCGACTCACGAGGTCTAAAGAAGTTATATCAATTATTCCATGGTTCCTCCTCTGGCCACTGGTATGCCCCATTGACCCAGTTGTAGTATATTTGCACACAGTGGTCCTTGAAAATTCCCCTCAGATCATACAGATTGAAATATTTTATATTGAATACAAAATTCACTGTGGCTATTGATTTGGTAGATGCAGCCTTGCGATTATTAATCTCGTATAATCCAATCTATAATGGAAGAGTGGTCCATGGTGCCTTTTTCATCATATGCACTATTGTTGAAAACATTATGGCGAGATGGTAAGATACGTCTTGCATGACAAGTTTTGTGGTGGCATATCTTGGAAAAATATGTGGTGACTTCTGCCCACCAAATAGTTTGATCAATGTGCAATCTAGTAATGAAAACCAATCTGCAATCTCTAATATTGCTTCCATCTCTCTTTGTGACATACAAGGTAGGTCCTCGTGAAAGATAAGCCTGTAAAGCAGGATGATGAAGTGTTATGTAAGATGCTCCATAATTCCTCTCTGGATACATTCCAAGAGTAGCTTGCAGTAGATATGCACAATAATTTATCTCTGAGTCCACATCCAGTTCATGATAGGAAACTGATTATGTGCACATATCGCATCTAGTATGTATGCAGACATATAGAATCTAGTTTTCTCTCCCTTGGGAGGATCCCTCGATTTTTTTACATGGGATCTTAGCTAATGACCCAAAATATCTAACCAGTTGACCGAATTCCCCTCATTCACTACCTGGTTTAATAAGATATCTCAACCTTTAGGAAAGGTCTTTGTACTCGATTGGTCATGCATTCCACAAGCTATGATGACCAAAAGTTGGTAGGCCTTCCTGAGTGACCTTTTCTTGTACATATGAGTGGTTGTCTTTCCAAACTTTGATTCCTCCTTCACCAAACTGTTGATGATATCCTTTGTTTTTACACAGCTGTCGGTGGAATAAAAAAATGAGTCCACAATCTTCATTGTCTCAGGAAGATTATACATCCGCTTAAAATCTTCTGCCAGAAATGTAGCAAGATTTAGTCTGTTGGTGTTTCTCAATGTCATAGTTTTCTCATTAGTGTGTGAGACAACCCAGTTGATCACATCAGCACACGAGAAGGCTGGATACCTCCATGTAAACTTGTATAGTCCCGATTTCTTGATGCTGAGATAAAACTATAGGCCCTCTAAATCTGCCCCAAATTCCATTGAAAAAGCATATGTAATATGTTGACATGTCAGTTTGGATCCCTTTTCTGCAAACAATTGACTATCCGCATATACTGGCAAGTTAACCAGAACTTTCTCAACTACTTCCCCAGTACTTCTTTCAGTAGTTTATTTTGAGGAAACTCTATTTGGTGCCATTCTAATAGTTACTGAGGGAGAGTTGCTCAACAACTGTTATTCTTATGGGGAAAAAGAGACACTCATTGCAAGCAAACATCAATTTTAAGAAAAATCACTTTCAAGGCATGTTCAAGAAACAAATCGGGAATAGAAAAGGAAGGTTTTTGTAATTTTCACTGGGAATAGGGTCTTACTACCTAGGGGAAATGTGCACTACCCAAAAATCAGGGTTGAATCTGGACTACTAAGACTATGCAATGTATAGTTTAGCCTGGGCAGTGAGGTGGGAGAGACTGTGCATTGTGTAGTATCAGTGGCCAGTGATGTGGACTGAGCCTTGGAACTGCAAAAAGCACATTTTGTATAGCCTTTATTGTGCACTACAAAGTTCGAGAGGCCAAGCTCTCAACTTGAGACTTCAGATTGCGCAATGCCTAGCTAGGAAAAGTGAAATATGACCAAGGAGGAAGATCTTCCCAAGGGAAGTGTGAAAAACGAGAATATATGAGAGATAATGGTGGCTCGAGTGCAGATATGACTAAGTATAAACTAAACAAGACAAATAAAATGTAGAAACTAAATAAACGGGAAGAAAACAAAATCGGTGATCAGAGTCGTTGAAATAACGACCATCAATGAAAAAAAGAAGAACCTAATCGACACTTTTGAAAGGAAAATGATAACTTGAAACAACACTTCTACAAGCTAAAGCAAGATAAAATTCCATCATTCATGCAAATAAACAAGCAAAAAAGGACTTACACAAGTGAAACGACAAAAAGATATAGAAAAAGCGACCAAAAGCGATAAATGTGAAACTCACCTGGAAAAGTGACAAAAATTGCACAAAAGGTTCCTTGATATCCTCGGGAATGCTATAGTGCTCACTAAGTATGACTCCTCCAATGATTGAGTGATCGGATCATGTAACACAAGTGGAGGATACAAAAATTGTAAAACTGATTGATCTTCAATATATGTCATGTAGTGATGAGGATCCTCGATAGATTCAACCCTCTTCTGATAAGAGTTGGAACTGACCCCAAGGTTATGGGAACCTGACATAACCATCAACTTTGGATGAAGTACCTTGACAACTCGAGAAAGTTCCAACTCATCAGAAGGAAGATCATCAAAGATCGGTGGCTTAGAAAAATCAACAATTGGAAAATAAGAATCGTGACCAACTGAATCAATTAAAAGGTCACGAAATCTACAATCAAAAAATTCAAAATCATGAACACAGGTATCCTCATGATCTAACTAGCTAATCATATAGAGGGAGAGATGGATAATGAAAAATTTTAGCCTCTGCATTTTTAGAAAGAAAAGAAGAGAGATTGGGAGGATCACGAGTAGAAGATTCATCCTCTCCACATCTAGATAAGAAAGTGACATTGCACGAGTTCTGTGAATGATCATAAGTATTAACATGATCAGAAACTAGATTCTCACAAGTTTCAACCAAAATTAAAAAATCATGGAAAATTTCAAGATGATGCGGAAGAGCTACGGAAGGAACGAATTCATCATCCATCACAGATTCTTGTTCAACAATGGAATCTGACGCATACTCGTCTTAAATGATATCACAAGTTGGCTGCGCAATTCCAACTCCATCCAACACTTGATCTTGATGAACATCAAACGATATATTTGAAATAGGTGAACACAAAGACTCACAATATGAAGGATCAGCGGAACCAAAGGATGGAGGATGAGGAGATGACACTTCGTCACAACCATTAGGATTGTAGTCCATACTTGTGCAGGAATTCTGAGCATTTGGGGTGGGATGAGATGGTGTTACATCAACAGATGAATTCTGAATCTCTCCCACCTCAACTTGTGGAAGTAGAACTATTTGATGAGAAGAGGACGAAGGGTTACTTGTAACGGTAACCTTGTCTGTTGCAGTTTTAGAAGCTTTATGAGAAAGGAATGTCAGGTGTGTTTTAAAAGATTATAACTCGTGTAGAGTAAGTGAAATGAAAAAAATATATAGAATTATTCCAGACATCAAATCCCAATCAACTTCATCTTCTGGAAAATCAAAAAAAAAATGCATAAAACGATGTGAAAATGATGTAGTGATTCCTCAGGGGATTTTCTCAATTCTAAAATTTTATTGCACAAATTTTTTTAATCACACTTGTCAAAAGCACGAAACAATTATGTGACAAGATGTTCGAAAGAGTGAATGGAGGCATCAGTCAATGTGTGACACCATTGCCTTATGCACCCTTTGAACATGAGAATGAACAACCACCAACCAACATCTGCAATGGGGATGTCATGCTTTGTGAAAAATTGAACAAAAAGTTTAGTATGCTCAAGTATGGTTGTTTCACCCTCACCATCAAATTTAAAATGTGAAAAGTCATCAATGATATTCATCGACACTTGAAATTTTAGATCTTTGGAAAAACATGTCGGTAATTTTATTTTGGAAGAAGTCATAAAATGAGTACGAAAATTCAAAATAGACTTCAAGGACATTCAAGGGATCTCCCCGATATGAAGTCCCAACTAGACCTCACATTGTTTGGAGTAGGAGTCCTAGCAGTGGGTGTTAATGATATACCTTGGATTGCAAAATGCATAGAGTGGTGCATGGTGTATTTGGTGAGAACAAGCATGTGAGCCTACAAAGAGTCAAGTGCAAAGTTTGATGGTTCCAACACATGAAGGGGAAAATGAAGTGTGCCCCTTGGAAGCCTGTAAGATTATGTAGCTTAGAAGGAACACACGAGCAAAATGACATCGCACGAACTAACAAGTAGAATAGTCCACAAGTTAAGCTCACAAATTAACACATCAACATGCATTCAACAAGGTACATACAAATGAAAGCAAAATAGTTCACAAGAATATGCATAAGTTAAATAGCATACATCGAAAATACAAAAATAGTAGTCCTACTCTCTGAGTTTTATTAAAAGTGATAGTTCCAATCATACATACAACATTTGACAAACCACTAGCCCCAATAGTGGAATGTGAATTATACAATGCCTACTCCTACAAATAAGTATACTCCCTCTAAGATACGGAGAAGCCAAGGCTCACACAAAACTCCCAAGATCTCTCTCAGCTTAAGCCTAGTCAAAAGCTTGGCTCCCAAGATCCCTTTACAAGAGTTATGATGATATATTTATAACAAACGGAGATGATTCTTGGCATTCCACCTTTGTGACTCTTGGAATCCCCTTATGACTCTTTTACTTCTTACAAAGTCACTCATTACATTACATATGCATATTCACATTCCAACAAGGACGCTTGGAATCTCACTTTTACAATAATTATAAATAATATTAAATTTTCCACTTGTACCCATACAAGAAAAAATAGGGTAGAGACAACTTGATAGCCTAATAAGACAAAACAATATGATGCTAGAGTTGAGGTGAATTTAAGTCGAGAAACTTTGACTTGGTGTCTCTTGGTCACATACTGATGCCAAGATTCATATTGTTAAATGATCTCCTTAAACTACGTGATAGTGTTGGGTTGGAAGAGGACTCTTGCCTCCATAGCATCCGGGTACAATGTCTTGGAACTTGTATGAACCTATTTCTCAATCATGATAAACATTGTTTTGATCTGAACCAGGCCACCAATGTAGGTTTTCATGTGTTGTCTATTCAAATGCAAGTCCTCCTAGGTGGCCATCTGCTTCAATTGCTCCAAGTACTAATCAATCTCCTGATGGACTTTCTGTTTGCGTTTATTATTGGTGAGTGTACCAATTGATGGGATACAATGGGTTCTCACCATGAGATACAAACTGATATATATCAATACATATGAGTCCTGAATGTTTTTGATGAATGAGGCAAGATGCTTGTTGTTC
Source organism: Pinus albicaulis (assembly GCA_034641835.2). Lineage (NCBI taxonomy): Eukaryota > Viridiplantae > Streptophyta > Pinopsida > Pinales > Pinaceae > Pinus > Pinus albicaulis. Next base: position 729,921,171 of record CM076583.1, on the reverse strand, counting down.
TATATCAACATCCAAACTCTTGCTTTCTCAAGCTCTGCATGCAGCTTCATCTTCTTCACTAGTGTAAGTGGTGTCGCCTTGTATCGCATTGTCCACTCATGCATGGTAGTGATGGAAGCTTGTACATTCTTAACGATATTGTAAAACTCTCTGCTCTATCTTTGCAAGTCATGTAAGTGGACAACTACCTTATGAATGGTCACAAAATCCTCATAAAGGCCCTGCATAATGTCTCCAAGTGTGGATACTTCAACAATTATCGCTACTCTCATCTCCTCCAGGTAGACCTATGTGGAAGGTGCATTCTTCACTACTGCACATAGTTGTTCATTCTCTTGCCTGACTGCTTGTATATTTTTCGCCAAATTTATATTCTTGGTCATCAAATATTGAGTGTTATATCTCGTTGCATGTATGAAGGCCAGGTTGGCATCAAAAATAGTGTTTGGATTCTGGTTGGTGTATGCCACTACCACCCTTTCTCTCATGAATGCAGGTGGTGCATGATCATATGAGAAGTGTTTTCTTTGTTCTTGTAAAATATTCTTTTGGAGTTCATCAAATGACAGATTTTCCACATCCATTACCGAATCATCATCAAGGGAACTATCTCCCCTTTGTTTATTGGGGATGTCTCTATGACTAGAGGTGGTGGATTTGAACGGTGACATGTGGTGCACTAGGCATTAGTTTCACATCTTCATCTTGTGGCTCTGATCCCAACTCCATGTCCGTAACTTCAACCAACTTCTCAATCTCTTGAGAAAGCTCTTGATCGTGCATATGTTTTCTCACTCCTTCTGTTGCTGGCTGATCCTGTACTTGCTCTTCAACCTATATGGGTGTCATCTCTTCCATTGTAGCACCTTTCCTTCCTTCTTCTTCCCACTTCATCTTCTCCTTCTGTTATCTTCTTCTTAACTCTCATTCTTCCCTTAGCTCTTGTTATGCTTTCTGTGCTCTTAGTTCTGCTTCCTTCAAGATTTTTTTTCTCTATTTATCTTCTCTGCTCTTTGCTTCCTCTGCCTCCTCTTTGCTTCTATTGCCAAAGCTGCTTGTTGAATGATAAAATGTTCTTGCATCTTCCAACTTTTCTCCTCCTTTGCACTTTCAACAACCTTCCTCTTTCCCTTATCTTGTACTGGGTTGTTGTCTTATGTTTTTGTCTCTTCCAGAACTCACGTTGTCTAAGGGACAACTTGAGAAGTCCCAGCTATACTGATCAGCAAAAAGGGTCTGGAGAAATTATAACAATTATTCCATGGTTCCTCCTTTAGCCACAGGTATGCTCGTTGAACCAGTTGTAGTAGATTCACGAACATTAGTCCTTGAAAATTCCCCCTGGATCATATGATTTGAAGTATTTTGTATCGAATTCAAAATTCACTATGGCTTTCGATTCAGTATCTACAGCCTTGAGATTATTAATCTCATACAATCCGATCTGCAAAAGAAAGAATGGGCCATGGTGCCTTCTTTGTCCTGTGCATTTTTGTTGAAAAACCCATGGTGATATGGTAAGATACTTCTTGCACGACAAGTTTTTCAGTGGCTTATATTGGAAAATGATGTGGCGGCTTCTGTCCACCAAATGCTTTGATCAATGTGTCATTTGGTAAGGTGAACCAATATGCAATCTATAATATCTCCTCCATCAATCTTTGTGGATTGCAAGGTGGGTCCTCCTGAAAGATAATCCTGTAAAGTGGGATGTTGAAGTGATCAGTAAGTTGCTCCATAGCTCCTCTATGGCTACAATACGAAATAATCTTGCAGTAGATATGCACCACAGTTTATCTTGGTGTCCACATCTAGTTCATGCCTAAGCAAACTGATTTTGTGCATAGATCACATCCATTATGTATGTAGACATACAGAATCTATCTTGCTCACCCTTGGGAGGATCCTAGGATTTTGCTACATGGGCTCTTAGCTGATGAGTAATAAGGTCTAACCAGTTCAATGGTTTCCCCTCTTTCACTACCTAGCTCAATAAGATATCCCACCCTTCAGTAAATGTATCTATACTCGGTCGATCATATATTCTGCAAGTTAGGATGACCAAAAGAAGGTAGGCCTTCCTAAGTGACCTTGTCTTGTACATGTGGGTCGGTGTCTGTATAAACTTTGATGGATCCTTCACCCAACCCTTGATGATATCCTTTGTGTTCCCATAGTTGTGGGTGCCATAAAACAATGAGTCCATGATCTTAACTAGTTCAGGAAGATGATACATCCACTGAAAATATTCTACCAGAATTGTAGCAAGATTTTGTCTACTGGTGTTGCTCAATGTCATAGTTTTCTCATTAATGTGTGAGACAACCCAGCTGATCACATCTACACACCAAAAAGTTGGATACCTGCATAAAACCCTATATAGTTATGACTTCTTGATGTTGAGATAAACCTACTGGTCCTCTAAATCTGCCTCGAAGTCCATTGAAAAAGCATCTTTAATTTGCTTCCATGTCAGTTTGCATCCCTTTTCTACAAACAACTGAGTGTCAACATATACTAACAAGTTAACCAGAACTTTCTCCACTACTTCCCCAATACTACTTTCAATAGTTTCTCTTGAGGAAGCTCTCTTGGGTGTCGTTGTAATAGTGACTACTGGAGAGGTGCTTAACAACTATTGTACCTCTGGGACAGAAAAGACACTCATGGAAAGAAAACATCAATTTTAAGAAAAATCACTTTCAAGGCATGTTCAAGCAACAAACTAGGAATATAATGGGAAGGATTGTGCAATTTTCCCTTGGAAGAGGGTCTGACTGCTTGAGGAAAATATGCAATTCACAATCCCAACAGTCAAGGTTGAAGTTGGGCAGTGAGATGGGAGAGATTGTGCATTGCATAGCATTAGTGGCCAGAGCTGGAGACCGAGCCCTGGAATTGTGTAATGCATAGTCGGGCCAACATCTACTATGTACTACGTAGTTCCAAAGGCCAAGATCTCATTTAGAGCCTTTAAATTGTAGTGCCCAACTATGCAAAGTGAAATACAACTAAGGAGAGGGCAGATCTGCCCAAGGGAAGTGTGAACAAAGAGCAAATCTAAGAGATAGTGGTGTCTTGAGTGGAGATATGACTAAGTGTAAATGAAACAATACAAATCAAGTTCAAAAACTAAGTAAACAGGAAGAAAACAAAATCAGTCTGGAGATTCACTGCAACGACGACCATCAGTGCAAAAATGAAGAAACTGATGTGACACTTGTGAAAGGAAAAAAATAAATTGAAGCAACACTTCTACAAGCTAAATCAAGTTAAAATGCCAGCAGTGATAAGTTTGAAAAATCACTCAGAAAAGCGATGAAGATCGCACTGAAGGTTCCTTGATCTCCTAAAAAATGCTAGATCTTTAAGATTGAGTGTGTAAATGAGCTCCAGGGGCGTCGATTAAATAGATTTGAGAAAATTACAGTTATTGATGCGCATGCCAAAAATCAATGAAAAAGAGACACATGGAAAAAGTTTACAAAAATAGAAAGTGTGCCTCCTTCGGGTTACTAAAAACAGATCCCTAAATTTCAGGGATGCTTTTTTCTTTTTCTTCTTTTTAATTTTATTAGGAAAAATCTTCCATGCATATCACCGAGAAATATTTCACAATTTTGGGAGTTATGAAACTTTTTGGTTCAGTGCGTTACACAGTTTCTCAGCTCAGTGAGGAATTACGCAGTTTTTGGGCTCAATGATGAGCTTCCTGTCATGATTGTGCAATTTTCAGGTTCAAGGCTGACTTTCATTCATGACTATGCAATTCCAATCATCAAGGCTACTTGCCCTGATGGATTGTGCAGTTTTTGGAGGCAAGCCCAAAACTGTTGTGCAAGACTTAGATAGAAGGTTAGCTTGTGACTTATAGAAATTAACTAAGTTAAAATAAAGTAAACAAAAGAATAGATGAAGGATAGAAATGAATCAAAACATGAATACCTAATAGCATTACATGATAAGCTCTTGTGAAAAGAAGATTAATAGACTACAAAATCTAAGCAGAGGAAAAATTTTGGAGGGTGGTTGTAGCTGCTACAACATGACAATTCATGATGCCCCAAGCTAACACATTTCTATTGTATCTTATAATGTTACCCTACACTTTAATATTGTTAATTTTATGAATTTCATTTCAAGTTTGTATTTTAAATAGTTCGACCTTCATTGTACATACTTAAAATAATTGATATAAAAATTATTCCATCTCTTGTAGGTCTTCAAACAAAGGGTAAATTTTCTTGTCCAATTTTTGGTCCTAATTAAATCTCATCATTCAAGAAGCTTAGTAAAGGAGGTGTTTGATGAGTGTAGCAACTTTGTTTCTAAGAACCATAGGTACCAAATTACTGAAAACCATCTTTTCAATGGGAAAGAATAGATTGGAGTAAGACCCCGAAGAATGACACCTCATGCATGGAAGTTGCAATATAATAGTGTCTCTCAAGGTATGTATCGAATTGTCTATGTATCAATATACATTATATGTTTGGATTATTTTATATTTTTATGGGATTTTCTTCATTTTACTAATTGACAAGTTATATTGTTGGTATAATATATTTATCTATGATTCACATTGTAGGTCGTAAAGACATTGATAACAAGGAACTTCCATGAGGAATGAAAATTTATCCCAAGAAATTCAATAGACTCCCCTACTATGAGCACCTAGAAATTGTTCATTTGTCTGATATAATGCACATTGGGAAGAATGTAACAAAAACATTATGGTGAATCTTAAATGGAAGGAGAGATAAAGAAAAAAATTGTTAAGATTTGTAATGGAATTAAGGAGGTTTACCATGCATTTCAAAGTGTGATTCATTCAAATAGAGACGGAGATAGCCAAAATATAAGCACCCTTCCATGGTTACTGACAGAGCAATAAATAAAACATGTTAAAGAGGTTATTGAAAAAATTAAATTTCCAACTAGATTTTCTTTAAACATAATCCTAACAAAGAAAGGTGTATTAGGTGGGCTTAAAACTCATGATTTTCATACATTCATTAAGGTAATTATTTTGGTGTATACATATTTTATACATTGGTGAAATTTATTTTTAAGTAGTGTTTTTTTTTTCTACTAATTTGGGCAAAAATAATGATCGACCATTATTTTTGTTATAGTATGTTTTACCTTTATCTCTCCAAGAAAAATTTGAACATTTTCAAACAAGATATATATGATCTTGCCAAATAAATGAGGTAAGTGGAGATTTATGTGAAGAGTATAATTTTTTCAATAAGTTGTTGAGTCAAATATTTCCATTGCATGTGTTTTTCTTGTCATCATGTATTATATTATTTTTTTGTTGAAACCTATGATTTTCGTAGATGGTTGTCATCTAAAGAAATCGATAAAAAATATATAAAGTATTGGAGAAAACAAATTCCTCATCTAATGTATGAAATGCAAAAGTATCTACCTCTGGTATTTTTCAATGCACAAGAACACTACCTCATACACCAAGTTGAGGAGATTGAAAAGTGTGGACCCGTACTCACAATACCACAAGTTTCCTTCTATTTATAGAGGAAACACTACATCATTTGGATCATTGAACAATATGAAGACTTATCTTCTCTTGTCTTATACACTGAGTGTGTCTAAGTAGATTGGCCTCCTAAGGAGGACTTGTTAATGTGGATGGTTCTCTTTTGTTGGATGATTATTGGTGAACTTTGAAGGATGCATGATAAATTTAGTAATTTATTAGTATTTATATTATTTATGTTGATGTATAATGGTTATTAATAATTCACCATCTCATTATCTTCCTTAGACAAGGTTTTCATCAAATTCTTTGAGGTGACCTATGTGGAAGCTCCTTCCCTTATTTATTTTTGAAAATTGTAGGACAACTAGGTCAAACTTCCAAGAGACACAACTAATGTCTCCCTTAGTCTTTGAAACTACATCCATTCCATTTGATTTTCAAGTGTGTTGATCCTTGACTTCATATGCTATACATAAAAAAAAGGAGTTATTGTTCTCACTTGTGACAATTTTATTTCCATTAAAATTATTTTTCTTTTATTGTTTTAGGGTATCTTGGGGTTAAATTATGGCAAAATATTTCATTTTCAACATTAAATAACTCGAAGACTTAGTCCCAAAGTTAGAAGGTGATTTGGAATATATTACGAAATACCAAGTGTCAAGTTTAATATTTTTTTATCCTTTTTCTAGGGCCGGTGTCTAGGGTCTTTAGTGTTGTTATATAGTCTTGTATAGAAAAAAAATGTTGTAATTCAATTTTTGTTTTACTCTCACTGTAGTCCTTAATTTCTCACTTTATTGTCATTGGTCTAAGTGCTATTTATTATTGCCATTGTAAATTGGTGCACTGCTGCAATTTTCTCTTTTACGAGCTAATTTGCTACAATATATTGATTGCATGTGCCTGGGGACCTTCCTTGATCATATTTGATGACCTAATACATTAGAACATCTTTAGGGCCCTTTGAACTCAAACTTAGTAATTACTTTCAAACCCACCATTAGTCCTAATTGTTTAATTCTTTGTGATGGTGGCGATAAAAGTAAAAGCCTTAGGGGGTCCTTGACTTGGTTTCACAGGTCATTGTTTCCCTAAGATATATTGGGAAGGCCTCCTTAGTGTTAGATTGTCTCTATCACTAAACAAGGGGAGTAGTTTCTAAAGTGATAAAGGTGATTCTTGCCATGTTACTCATTGTCTTAGTCACATAGTGCAACTTTACTCTAAGGTAGAAGATTTTGCTCAAACAAGATATGGTCGGTATTATAATTTCTATGTTAATATATAAGAAAACGTAATACAATAATAAAATATAAAGAAGAAATGAATAATCTCTACCTAAGAGATAGTAAAAATGATCCTAAGTTAGATTAAGCCTTTGCAATTACAATCTCTTGACATCTCTCCTACTAAAAATACTTTTAATTTTGAGTGAATTTTTTTATTAAAATGTTAATGAATTCAGATATCTAAATGATAAAACTCAAGATATCCTTTTCCATGAACCCATTCCTTGCAAATGCATGAGGATGTTTTAGATTGAAGAGACATATAAGAATACTATAACACCAAGTCCTTAACCCAATCCACTAAATAATATAAACAATTTAACCTTAATTTTTATGATAAATTTGGGAAAGGAATTATATTTCCTTGATTTAGGTCATGAGTGCGACTATTCCCTTGAAAATGGTGCATAGGGCATAACATATTAGTCAATAGTCACATGCATTCCTCGGAAAAGTTAAAAATTGATTAGCGTGCTCTCCTAAGTTGAATTTCCAAATATTGATCATGGTTTCTATAGTTCCCAAAAGGAAGACATCTTAGTACTATTCATAAAATGAATTGATTTATTTTCATGGATTTCACATATTCATTCAAGTATCCATCAAACTTATGACATATTAGGATCTTATATATAGTGATTATTGATACTTTCTTTCTAACACAAATAAGGTTTCTCAATTTTCATAATTATACCAATTTTCTTATGGAATTGTAAAGAGAAGAGGATTGATGAAGATAAGAAAACTGTTGGATATAAGAAATCCTTGAAGAGGTGTGAATCAAAAAGACAAGGGACCTGGATCCATCACATGATCACATATGTAATATGGATCTTTTTGAAATAATTATGATTTCTTGTTAATAGAATCTCCTACCTCCTACTCCCCCATCCCTCCCCTTGACCCATTTACCTAATGTGAACTTATATCCATATTATTATTTGATTGCATATGCTTTGTTCTCATTTAATATTGCATATAAATTAGAAGAGTTTCTACTTTATTTCATGAGTAGATATTCTAGGATTTTACAACCTTTAGAGTAAGAAGATTTGTTTTCCTTTTTTTCTATGTAGGATTTGTGAAGCTAGTAAATCCCCTTCTTTCCCATCTTTTCAATGTTAGAAAATAAAAAAAGGATTTCAAGGGAATAGCTTCCTCTTTTTTCCTTCTCACTCAAAACCTTAGCTAGATTTCCTCCTTGTTGGACAGTAAATTTAACGTATTATCTTTTACCAACCTCCCAATTAACAAATGGAGATAAAGAAGTACACCATTATGAAAGTCTTGTAAAAAAATGGTGAATCCATCACTTGATGCTAACAAATTACTTTATGGAAAATATTTTAAGATGTCAATGTCAAACACCTTACTTAGGTATAAGAAACTATATCTTGCACAACCACATAGTGTTAAGAAGCAATGGGGTGGCTTGAACTTAGGCTTCCACCCTAAGGTGCTCACTCTAGGGATTATACTGAGATATCATATGGTAAGAAATATTGACCCTTAATAAACCCCCATTTAATTTGATCACCTTTAGTGGCATACTTGGGGCTTTTGAAACTATTATTCTTAGCTTCAATTGTAAAATATTCTACTACTTGGATTTCATCGTTATGGTTGGATACACATTTGAAGGTATTTTTTTATTTGTTAGCTTGATAATGTGTCACTGGATGTGCCATTTTATTGAATAATCTAATATTTAGAAAACTGAAGAATTATGACACAATTTATTCATAAAATATTACATGTTTTCTTAAACCTCAAGGAGAGGTTTTTTTATTTAGACTTATCCCCACTTTTAGATTGACATCTAGAAGACATTTACCACAATCCAACATGGTTGGAGGTGGAAATTCATTCAAAGGTAACATTTCAAGAAGGAATACTCATATATGTGGCCCTTTTGGAGGGAACACTCCAAGTGGATGAGCCACTCCTTAGTGGGAGGGAATAAAACTTGGTATTTTATGGCATGACTTAACCTTTCATACTTGTTATTGGTGAAAATTTCACAAGTGGCGCTCTTTGAATAATATTATACAAGATAGTGTGAAATTTAGGTTTTTCTAGTGTACTAAAATGGGTGTATTAATCACTTGATACGTTTACCTTAAAGGTAGTTCTTACCATATTGTCATAGATTTAGCTTAGAAACTTTTAAATTACTTACAAATTTAATTAGACAATAAAATAGAAATGATATTTATTTTCTTTACTTGAAGCAATCAACTTCTACCATCATCATAGATCACATGAATGAATGGTGACATAGGAAGAGCCTATGTAACATTATTTTTTATTAAGATTGATTACTATATTAGTTGATTAAACTCCTCCTTCTCATAATCTCTAAATATGTTTTTTTATCTTAACATAAGGAATACAATTAAGTTATCATTAGTACCCAAAAATTGGATTTAATGTAATCTCAACGTGGTTACCTAACCATCATCCTTCCACATGAGCCCAATTTGGTTGGGGTTCCCTAACCTTTCTCATGAAATCACATCCAATGAATGAAATTATTAGTCCTGTCAATTGTGAATCTAATCAATTTTTATGCCTACCAACTCAAGGTTGTCCCTTTCTTAGAGGCCCTAGTCATTATGGATGTATAATAGTTTCCCTTTTCATGATATATAGGTATACTCCATATTTTCCTTATTCCTTGTGTGCTCCAAATGTATCCACTCCTTACTAATGTGAATCTTATAATCCCTTTCCTTCTTCTAACATTAACTTGGTTCAATTTTCTCCTTCTAAACCTAGTATGAGTTTGGATCAACAAAGAAGTAACCAAGCTATTAATGAAGAAGAAGAGAATAATAGGAAAAAATATGAACCAAAGGAAAGGGGGTAATGAGGGTAATGTTTGGGGCAAAATTAATGTGAATTAATCTCAAATGTCATAACTATGGTGGAAAATCAAGCATCCCTATGTTGCTTATGAAGATGAACATTGTGCTTTTAACCATGTTAAAGTTCAAAAGGTAAGGTATCAACTAAATAATTGAACCAACCTGTTAGGTCCTTATATTACTAGTATAGTCCCTTATTGTTGCTAGTGTAACCCCCTTATTGTTATTGTTGTACCCCTATAACCCCCATATTGTTATTATTGTGCCCTTACATTATTATTTTTAGGTCAGCTAGGATTACATTGTGGTCCCATGGACTCCTATATATAGAGAGGAGGTTTTTTCATTTGTATCATCCAAGAATTATTCATTTATATAGTGTATTGGAGGTTACCCATTCGATCTGGCTGATTTCCAAGGTGTTGATCTCTCTTTTCTTCTATTTTTGGAGCTGGTTTCATAACATTTGGTATCAAAGCTTTGGATTCTAGGGTTTCGCTGCTCCAAATAGGTCATCGTGGAATGTTTGCTATAACTTTTTTTTCTACGAAGGTTTAGTAGCTGAAATTTTTAGAGTTTGAAGCTGAAATCTCGAGGAACATCTTCGAAAAATTTCAAAGCTTGGTTCACAATATTTTCAGAGATATGATCTGTGGAATTTAGGGCTTTTTGTAGGTTCCTCAATTTAACCTACACAGGTCATCGCGGAATTTTCGCTATAACGTTTTTTTCTATGAGGGCTCGGAAACTAAAGTTTTCACAAAGCGGAGGTGAAAGCTCGAGAAACCTCCCGTAAAAATTTGAGATCTTGGTTCACAATATTTTGGAGATATGATCAGTGGAAGTTAGGATTGTTTCAGGCTCCCAAATTTCATCTCAAAGAGGTGACCATGGGAAAAACATCATAACTCTCTCTCTGAGCATATGATTTGGACTTTGTAAAAATTGGCTGCAAGTACATGGAATTTGGTTTTTTTTAGATCAATTTCAGAGCCAAAGGAAGAAACAATGACACGTGGAAAGTCATACAAGTTCGCTCTACTAAACTAGTCCATAATTAGGTCATCGTAGGAGATTGGGCATAACTTTGTCATCAAGAATCAAAATCAAGTCAAACCTATGGCATTTGAAAGAAGATTCATAGGGATACTTCAGGGATGAATTTCAGATATTAAAGATTCAAAATCACAGAGATAATTCAGTTTCAATATCGAGCTCCTAAAAATCAAGAAAAAGGTTGTATTTTTTTTCAAATTGCGTAAGTCTTGTTTGAAAAATCAGTTCTAGGTGATTCCAAAGGCCTATTGAGCATAGATATCAGTATTGGGTTCTAAAATTCCTCCTAAAAAGAATTCAACACCCATTAAGCCTTCATAAGGCTCTAATATAACTCATGAAGACGAAGAAATGCAACATGAGATATCAAAATTTCAAGAGCAAGGGCACCAAATTTCGCTATCACAAAGAGCAACAAAAAATGAAATGGAAGTTTTTAAGAAAGGGATGGAAACTAAGATGGATGGTTTGAAGAAAGGAATAGAAGCTAAGATGAATGGTTTGGAAGCTAAGATGGATGGCATGGAAGTTGGCATGGAAGCTAAGATTGATGACATGGAAGCTAAGATCGATGAAAAAATAGAAAACCTGAAGAATGATCTAAAAGTAGACATCGAAGGTTTGGCAAAGTTGATACAAGAAATGTTTCCCAATGTCGAAAAGATAGTAGAGGAAACTAGTGATGAGAACAAAATAAATTTTAATCGTGATTTCATAAACTCTAATGTTGGAATAAAGAACCACCATATTCCAAAGATGGATATGAGGAATTTTGATGGCAAGGATCCCGTAACATGGATACTATAGATGGAGAAATATTTTGATCTCAATAATGTGAAAAACACACAAAAGGTACGCATTGCAACTTTACATTTGAAACAAAATACATTTGTATGGTATCGATGGCTTTTCTCCCATAAAAAAGTTGTCACTTGGTCAATTTTACGGAGGAAATGATAGCACATTATGAGGATACAAAGAGTAACACCTTCTTTAGCCAATTGATAAATCTCAAACAAAAGGGTTTAGTGGCGGAGCACATTCAGGACTTCCAAAAATTGAATATAAGGGTAACTGATATTCCAGAGGAATAGATGATTGATGTATTCATAGGGACTTTAAAGGATAACATCCAACATGAAGTTCGTGTTTGGGAACCGGATTCATTAGAGAAAGAATTTAGGTTGGCAAGAAAAATTGAATGTAAAATTATGGCGACAAGGAAGCCTACCACTAACATCTATAAAGATAGAAGTGTTGCTACTCCTAGAGTTCTACAACCTACAAGGTTGACACCACAACAATTGAAAGAAAAAAGAGCAAAAGGGCTTTGCTACAGTTGTGATAGAAAATACACTAAAGGTCATAAGTGTGCTGAGAAGAAATTATTTTACATAGATTGTGAAGAGGAGGAATAAAATGAACAAGAAACTTCAAAAGAAGATGATATACACCAGGAAGCAACCCTAGAAGAAGAAGAAATGAGTCTAACCATATCATGTAATGCATTGGAAAGAATTACCACTTCTCAAACTCTCGAGATAGAAGGACATATCAATAAGAAAAAGGTAATAGTTTTTATTGATTCAGGTAGTACCCATAATTTTATTCATTGTAAGGTAGCCAAGGAATTGACTTGTTTCCTATACCCAGCACCAGAATGTCAAGAGATGGCTGCAAATGGAGGAACTATAAATTGCTCTAGAAAATGCTATAATATCAAGCTATCCATGGGGGAATATGTGTTGAATAGTCCAATGCTTTCCATCCCAATGGGAGGTGCTGATGTTGTACTAGGAGTACAATGGTTACAATCTCTAGGGACGGTAGCTTTTAATTTTCAAGAACTTTTCTTGAAATTTTTTTCGGAAGGAAAGGAAATCAAATTACGGGGTATCAAAGGGAATCCAAGAAATATAGTAATCTCTAATGTCATGACAAAGCTTCTGAAGAAAGAAAAACGAGGCGTAATTTCATAATTATGCTCACTAGAAGTTCCAACATCAAAATCATCTATTTATCCAGATCTCCAAAGAGTCTTGGACAATCATTCCAAGGTGTTTGATACTCCCAAAGGACTCCCACCTATTTGTGATCATGATCATGCTATTCATTTGATTCCAGGAAGTGTTCTCCCGAACATCTGGCCTTACAGATATCCTTATGTCCAAAAGAGTGAAATTGAACGTATGATTTCAGAAATTCTATAGGCTAGTATAATTCAACCTAGTCAAAGTTCTTTCTCTGCTCCAGTAGTATTGGTGCACAAGAAGGATGGATCATGGCACATGTGTCCAGATTATAGGGAGCTCAATAAGCTCACTATTAAAGACAAATTTCCCATTCCTGTGATTGATGAATTATTGGATGAATTACATGGAGAAATTTATTTTACCAAGTTGGATCTTCGTTCAGGATATCATCAAATTAGAATGAAGACTAAAGATATTCCGAAAACAACATTTCGAACTCATGAGGGTCGTTATGAAATTTTGGTCATGCCTTTTGGCCTTACCAATGCACCTTCTACATTTCAAGGGTTGATGAATTCCATTTTCAAACCCTTCTTTAGAAAATTCGTGCTAGTATTTTTTGATGATATACTAATCTACAACAGGTCTTTGAAGGATCATGTTCAACATGTTATCAGGGTGCTCAAACTATTGGAGGAGAAACAATTATATGCAAAAACATCCAAATGTTTCTTTGGAGTAAAAGAGGTGGAATATCTGGGTCATATTGTATCTCACGAGGGTATAAAGGTAGACCCTAACAAAATTAAAGCCATTAAGAAATGGAAAGTCCCCAAAACCATAAAGAAATTGCGCGGATTTCTCGGGTTAGCAGGGTACTATCACAAGTTTGTTAAGAATTATGGGAGAATAGAATCACCTTTAACAACATTATTGAAGAAAGATGCATTTTCATGGACTCCTAAAGAAACTACGGCGTTTGAACATCTTAAAGAGGCAATGTGCCTAGCACCAGTCTTAGCTATGCCAGACTTCACAAAAACCTTTATTGTGGAATGTGATGCCACAAGAAATGCAATTAGTGCTGTTTTAATGCAAGAAGGAAGACCCATTGCTTTTGAAAGTCATTCAATCAAAGGAAGGTATTTACAAAAGGCTATTTATGAGAAGGAAATGTTGGCAATACTACATGCACTAAATAAATGGAGACCTTACCTAATGGGAAGACACTTCAAGGTAAAAACTAACCATGATAGTCTTAAACACTTTTTGGAACAAAGACTATCTTCGGAAGAGCAGCAAAAATGGTTCACAAAGATGTTGGGTTATGACTTTGAAATCATCTACAAAAAAGAGAAGCTAAATGTTGTTGTATATGCACTCTCAAGAAACGATGAAGATGTGGAAGCATTAAGTTGTGCCATTTCTATTATCCAACCAGACTGGATAATCGAAGCAAGGGATGAATGGAAGAAGGATAAAGAAGTTTGGACACTCATTCAAAATTTGCAGCAATATACTAGTACATATGATACATTTAGTTGGAAAAATTATTCCTTATGGTACAAAGATCTCTTATATATTTTCAAGAATTCCCAACTAAAACAAAATATTCTTTTGGAATTACACACTTCTCCTTTAGGAGGACACTCGGGATTTTTAAAAACTTACCACAGGGTGAAGAAAGAATTTTTTTGGGATGGCCTTAAATCTGATATTCAAAATTTTGTGGCGGAATGTTTGGTTTGCCAGCAAAATAAAGTTGAGACAATTAAGACCCCTGGTATTCCACGACCTTTATCCATTCCAATTCAACATTGGGAGGAGATTTCAATGGATTTTATCACAGGTTTACCTAAGTCCAAAGGAAGGAGTGTCATCATGGTGGTAGTTGATAGACTTACCAACTACGTACACTTTTCTGCATTATCTCATCCATTTAAAGCAAGTACAGTTGCTATTGCATTTATGGAAACAATTCAAAAGCTACATGGAAACCCGAAGATTATTGTAAGTGACAGAGATCGCATTTTTACAGGAAATTTTTGGATGGAATTATTTTCTTGTTTGGGTACTCAACTAGCTCATAGATCATCTTATCATCCTCAATCCGATGGTCAAATAGAGATAGTGAATAAATGTATGAAAGGCTATATTCATTGTTTTGTATCTAATAAGAAAGCAAAATGGGTCAAGTGGTTACCTCTCACTGAATGGTGGTATAATACATCCTTCCATACTACAGAAAAAATGACCCCATTTATGCCACTTTATGGATATCATCCACCATCCATCACATGTTATTTAAGGGAAAATTCTAGCGTTCAAGCAGTGGAGGATCACATCGAGCATCAACAAGAAGTTCTCCAACTCTTAAAGGATAAGCTAAATTTGGCACAAAATCGAATGAAACAACAGGCAGATCAACATCGCAGTGAGAGAAGTTTTGATGTGGGAGACTGGGTATTTTTACGGCTACAACCATACAAACAAATTTCCCTCAAGAAAGCTAAGAAGGATAATAAATTATCGCCAAAGTACTATGGTCCTTACAAGGTGTTGGAAAACATTGGTACTATGGCATACAAATTGGAGCTTCCTACTTCTTCGCGAGTGCATCCATATTTCCATGTTTCATTCTTAAAAAAGGTTATAGGGGACAAACTTCTAGTTCAAACAATATTTCCAGAACTTTATGAGGAAGGAAAAACCATATTAGAACCTGAAGCAGTCACGGAAACAAGAACTCGACAGCTATGAAATCGATCAATTTCAGAGTATCTCATCAAATGGAAGAACTTACCTACTAAAGATTCTACATGGGGGGATGATAATTTTATACAAAAGCACCCTGAGCTACTCAAACGTTGAGGACAACACTTTTTTAAAGGAGAGGAGTATGTTAGGTCCTTATATTACTATTATAGTCCCTTATTGTTGTTAGTGTAACCCCCTTATTGTTATTGTTGTACCCCTGTAACCCCCATATTTTTATTATTGTGCCCTTACATTAATATTTTTAGGTCAGCTAGGATTACATTGTGGCCCCATCAAATCCTATACATAGAGAGGAGGTTTTGTCATTTATATCATCCAATAATTGTTCATTTATGTAATGTATTAGAGGTTGCTTGCTCAAAGTCGCTGATTTCTAAGGCGTTTATCTCTCTTTTCTTCTATTTTTGGAGCTGGTTTCATAACACAACCCCACAACTACTTATAATGTTGCAACAACATATCCCTTAGCACAAGATTATCTATAATCAATTTAGATCCTCAAATACAATTCCAATCTGTTTGGGAACCTACAAGATGGGTGACCCTTTCCATCATAACATTTTTATGACTACTAATATGTTAAAGCTCCAAAATAGTAATAATAATCACGATAAAACTAACCATGAGTCTTCTCTAGGAAAGGATAATATGTCTTCTATCTCTAATGATCTTGTATGAACTAAATCAACCTCCTTTGAATTTTCCTAAAGCTTCTTTAAAGATTCATACATAATCCTCACAATAGGGTTCTCAACATTATGATGTTACAATGTGGGTATAATCTCTTGTGCTATGTCAACATTAGGGGTGATATGCCGGTCCTTCACAATGTAAGGCCTTGTATAATTATAATGGAGCCACAGATCTTATGAACATTGCTTGTTTGATGTAATTTGACTTAAATTATGTAAAAATATGATCCTAATCATTCTATGGTTTTTCAAGTCATGGTTAGTATTAGGAATTTCAACATTAATTTTGTATAGTGGATGAGGGATATTTATCTCCCATTCTATCATCAATAGTCTAGAAGAAAATGGGATATTTTTCTCTTGCCCCATCACAAATAATTTTGAGAGTTGTGGGAAACCTTTCTAATGTATAGGAGACTTCACTAATTTACATGTTACATTAGGTCATAAAAATTTTTCAATTAATGTTGTAATTGGGGATGATCCTTTGGATGAAAACATGCCCATTATGAGGAACTATATGTATGCCATTAAAGAATTTACATCATCATGGTTTTATATATCATATAATTTCTTCATAGATAAAAAGTAATCATAATCAACCAACTTATGTATACCCCCGTCCTATGATGAATCGATATATTATTTCTCATTTTATAGGATTTGGTAACCTAATTCCTATGATTTTAAATGTTAACCTCAATCTTTATGAGGAGTCATCATTTCTAAGAGTTTTTTTTTAATGCTTCTTTGTACATATCTTATGTGGCTTCATCCCCACTTTCTCATGTCTCTACTCACAAATATTTTGACATTAGGTTGTGATATTTGTGTTGAGCTTCTTCTTCTGAATCCATCACATTGGTAATTTTTGTATCTCACTGTGTGTTGAGCTTATTCTTCTGAAGCCATGGATAATTCTAATAAAATAAACTAAAAACCACTGTAGAGACTATGGACATACTGAAGGAGGATATGAATATCATCCATTTGCAAGCTATTTATTATATGTCTTTGTATCATAAATTGTACTATCTTTCTATTGTAAATTTATTTTATAATATTCTTTTGATAGGTGTTTTAACTATGTTGTCATCTTGATGTGGACTAGAAATATTATTTGATTATTTTCCTTAGGGTCATTTAAGGGGTTAGGTCGAGTTAAGGGTTAATTAATTTATGTGATTTGGGATAAGGGGTCATTGTTTAGGGGTTTATGAGTTAGGAGTTAAGGGATTAGGGTTTATGGGTTTAAGGGCTTAAGGGAATAAGGTTAAGGTGGTAGGGTGTTAATGTATATTGTTTAGGGCCTTCATTTGGACCTAGAGGAATTAGAGGTTAATCATGGGTTTTTATGGAGCATTACTAATAACTTTTAAAATTATATTATGAAAAATATGACATTACAATGATGAATTCAAAATAAGATCAATATGTTTTTTATTATGGTCGTGGCTATGTATATCATAAACTGTCTCACTTCCTACATATCAAGAAAAGTAACATCCTGCTTATATTTTTTCAACATATTCTTAAATATATTGATAAATTGCACAAGTATCATAATTGATTTGTTGTCTTTGTTTCATGGTCTCACCTAAGTTATCTTTCTCTTTGTATTTGTTGTCTTTGTTTTTCTTATATATCATATTTTTAAACTGTTATTATATATACATTTCAATATTTGATATATATACTAATATTACTTTATTGAATGTAATTGTATAGTATCAGTCCCCTAGGGCATTTCTCTATCAGGAAGAGGTGGTTGTAGTACAAGCATTTGTTCAATAACATGGAGTGATTAATATTTAGGATCAAGCTAATGATCATATGGAAGAAGATAATGATGTTGATAACATAGTTGAAGAAGATGGGACAAAAATATTGATCAAGGAGACATTTAATAATATTGGAATGGATGATGCTGACAACCAATATGATGGTCGTGCTTTTGATTTACCTGTACTTGAGATGGAAAATAAACCTCTTTATGGAGGCTCAAAATCATCTCTTCTCTCTGCTCTATTGTTGTTGGTCAACTTAAATGTGGTGAATGGTTTTTAAAACACATGTGAGACAAATCCTAAGGTATGTAATATATTTTGTGGCATTTAGTATTAAAGACATGATCAATCAATTATTTTTTCCATTTTTTTTAATGTTAGTACATTTATGTGCATCATTTCATCAATTTGTAACATTTGGATGCAATATGTACAATTAATATTGTTTGGTACATTAACCAATATTATTTTTTATTTTTATGTTGTATATTATTAAGTTAATTTATGTTACCACCATCAAATGTTTTATCTCGTACGTACCGAGATTTACATGTCGTTATGAAAAATATTGGAAAGTATTATCAAGCTATTCATGCATGCCCTAATGATATTAAAGAAAATGCATTTAAATATAAATGCCGAAAATGTGATGAGAGTAGATATCAAACTGATAAAGTATCAAAAAGGTGCCTCACAAGGTTCTTCGTTATATTCCCATAATTCCACGTCTGCGATAATTTTTCGAGTGAAAAAACGTAGCAAACCTTATGAATTACCATGCAAGGAATGAAAGTGAAGATGGTGTTCTTCAA
The DNA here is from genome assembly GCA_034641835.2 of Pinus albicaulis. NCBI lineage: Eukaryota > Viridiplantae > Streptophyta > Pinopsida > Pinales > Pinaceae > Pinus > Pinus albicaulis. Next base: position 729,902,408 of record CM076583.1, on the reverse strand, counting down.
ATTCATGTAGATGGATATACATTTATGAATATAGAGGAAAGTGGCCAAAGTTTAAAATAGAACCTCGTAGTCATAGGATTTCATTAGCAGATGATGGTGTCAATCCATTTAGAGAGGCCATATCTACTTACTCAATATGGCCTATTTTTATTATCAATAATAATATTTCTCAATCGAAGAAAATAAAGAGGGAGAACATAATGTTGACAATGATTGTTCTAGGTATTAATTTGTTAGAATAATTTTTTTAGCGCAATAACATCTTATTTGTCTTCTTTGGTGCATAATGATGTCCTATATTTTTTTGTTAATTTACTCATACATGTTCAATTATGCCTTATAATTATGTCTTATAAATTTTTTTATTTACTCAATATGTAGTTTATTTATTGTATGTTCAATCAATTAGGTAAGTACCAGATTAAATATATGAATGTATATATCGAGCCTCTTATCGATGAGTTAGTAGAGTTATGGAACCATTTCACTATGTATGATATCTCTAGACCAGTATATGCACAAAGGGAATTTGAATTCCATGCAATGCTTGTATGGACATGTTGATGGTGTTGGACCCGCAAAAATTCATGGGATCTCCTTGATATGAAGTCCCAACTAGACCTTACACCATTTGGAGTAGGAGTCCCAGCAGTGGGGTGTTAATGATCTGCCTTGGATTGCAAAACACATAGAGTGGTGCATGGTGTATTTGGTGAGAAGAAGTGTGTGACCCTACAAAGAGTCAAGTGCAATGTATGATGGTTCCAACACACAAATCAGAAAAGGAAGTGTACCCCTTGGAAGCCTGTAATAGTATGTAGCTTAGAATGAACACACAAGCAAAATGACATCACACGAACTAACAAGCTAAATAATCCACAAGTTAAGGTGATAAATTATCACATCAACACACATTCAACAAGATACATAAAAATGCAAAATAAATACTTCATAATCATATGCGTAAGTTAAATGACATACATTTCAAATACAACAAGAGTAGTCCCACTATATTCACAATATATGCATGAAAATGTGTCGACTCTAAGTCTTATTAAAAGTGATAGTTACAATCATACATATAACATTTGACAAGCCATAAGCCCCAATAGTGGAATGTGAAGTCTACAACACCTTCTCCTCCAGAGAAGTATACTCCCTCTCTGCTACGAAGAATCCAAGGCTAAAAAAAAACTCCCAAGCTCTCTTTAAGCCTAAGTCTAGCCAAAAGCTTGGCTCCCAAAATCCCTCTACAAGAGTTATGAGAATATATTTATAACAAGGGGTGGTGACTCTTGGCATGCCCCTTTGTGACACTTGCACTCCCCTCATAACTCTTCAAATTCTTACAAACTAACTCATTACATTACATATGGCTCTTGACATTCCAACAAGGAAACTTCGAATCTCACTTTTACAATAATTAGAAATAATATTACATTTTCCACTTTTACCCATATAAGACACAATAGGGTAGATACAACTTGAAAACCAAACAAGAAAAAAAATTGTGATGTTGGAGTTGAAGTGAACTCAAGTCGGGTAACTTTAACTTGGTGTCTCTTGGTAATGGACTGATGCCAATCTTGGTATTGTTCAATGGTCTCCCCAAAATGCATGATAGTGGCAGGCTAAAAGAAGGCTCTTTCCTCCATAGCATCTGGGTACAATGTCTTGGAACTGGTTTGAACCTCTTTCTCAATCAGGAGAAACATTGTTATGATATGATCTGGGCCACCAATTTAGGTCTGCATTTTTTGTCTATTCATCTCCAAGTCCTCCCAGTTTACCATCTGCTTCAACTGCTCCAAGTACTAATCAGTCTCCTGATGTACTTTCCATTTGCGTTTAGTCTCAGTGGGGTAGCAATTGATGGGATCCGATGGGTTCTCAACATGAAATCGAAACTGCTATATATCCAAACATATCAGACTTGGATGTTTCTGATGAATGAAGTGAGTTGCTTGTTGATCTCGATCAACATTAAAAAAAATTAGTTCTCTAGCTCTGCCTGTGACTTCATCTTCTTCACTAGTGTAAGAGGTGATGCCTTGTATCAAATTTTCCACTCATGCATGATGGTGATGGAAAATTGTACATTCTTAAGGATATTAAAAAACTATTTTCTTTGTCGTTGCAAGTCATGTAAGTGGAAAACTACCTTATGCATGATAATAAACTCCTCATAAAGGTCCTTCTTAGTGTCTCCAAGTGTGGATACCTCAACAAGTATCATTGCTCTCATCTCCTCCAGGTATACCTCTGTGGAAGGTGCCTTTTGTGCTATTTCACACAGATGATCATTCTCTTGTTGGACTACCTGTAGATTCTATACCAACTATCTATTTGTGGCCGTCAAATATTGAGTGTTAGATCTTGCTACACCTACAAAGGCCAAGTTGGCATCGATAATAACGTTTGGATTCTTGTTGGCGTCTACCTCTATCACCCTTTATCTCATGAATGAAGGTGATGCATTATCATTCCGGAAGTTCTTTCTTCACTCTTGTACAATCCTCTTATGGAGTTCATCATATGACAAATTGTACAGATCCATCACCGAATCATCATCAAGGGGAACTATCTCCCCTTCCTTGCTCGAGGTTGGGTTTGTGGTTGGAGGAGTCTAAACAATGAATTGTGGTGCGATATGAATCAGACCCACATCTTCATCTTGCGGCTCCAATCCCAATTCCATGTCTACAATTTCAATCAACTTCTCATTCTCGTGAGTAAGCTCTCGATCTTGCATCTATTCGTTCACTCCTTCTACTGCTGGTTGATCCTGTAAATTCTCTTCAAACTGTATGGGTGTCATCTCTTATATTGTAGCACCTTGCCTTCCTTCTTCTTCCCGCCTCTGGTTCTCCTCTTGTTCTCTTCTTCTTAACTCTCATTCTTCCCTTAGATCTTGTTCTTCTTTCTATGCTCTTAGTTCTGCTTCCTCCAAGCTTTTATTTTCTCTCTTTCTCTACTCTGCTCCTTGCTTCCTCTTCCTCCTCTTTTCTTATATCACCAAAGTTGCTTGTTGAATGATAGGATCTGATTGCATATTCCAAATTTTATCCTCCTCTGCAGTGTCAACAACCTTTCCCTTTCCCTTATATTGTACCGACATGTTGTCCTATGTTGCTGTCTCTTCCAGAACTACTTCTGTGTGAGGGAAAACTTGAGAAGTCCCAACTATACTAATCGACTCACGGGGTCTAAAGAAGTTATATAAATTATTCCATGGTTCCTCCTCTGGCCACTGGTATGCCTCGTTGACCCAGTTGTAGTATATTCGCGGACCGTTGTCCTTGAAAATTCCCCTCAGGTCATACAGAATGAAATATTTTATATCGAATTCAAAATTCACTATGGCTGTTGATTTGGTAGATGTAGCCTTGTGATTATTAATCTCGTATAATCCAATCTGTAATGGAAGAGTGTTCCATGGTGCCTTTTTTATCATATGGACTATTGTTGAAAACCTTATGGCAAGATGGTAAGATACGTCTTGCATGACAAGTTTTGTGGTGGCATATCTTGGCAAAATATGTGGTGACTTCTACCCACCGAATAGTTTGATCAATGTGCAATCTAGTAATGAAAACCAATCTGCAATCTGTAATATTGCTTCCATTTCTCTTTGTGACATGCAAGGTGGGTCCTCCTGAAATATAAGCCTATAAAGAAGGATGATAAAGTGTTATGTAAGATGCTCCACAATTCCTCTCTGGCTACATTCCAAGAGTAGCTTGCAGTAGATATGCACGATAATTTATCTCTGTGTCCATATCCAGTTCATGATAAGAAACTGATTATGTGCACATATCGCATCTAGTACGTATGCAGACATATAGAATCTATTTTTCTCTCCCTTGGGAGGATCCCTAGATTTTTTTACATGGGATCTTTGCTAATGACCCAAAAGATCTAACCAGTTGACCGAATTCCCCTCATTCACTACCCGGTTTAATAAGATATCTCAACCTTTAGGAAAGGTATTTGTACTTGATTGGTCATGCATTCTACAAGCTATGATGACCAAAAGCTGGTAGGCCTTCCTGAGTGACCTTATCTTGTACATATGAGTGGGTGTCTTTCCAAACTTTGATGCCTCCTTCACCAAACTGTTGATGATATCCTTTGGTTTTACACACTGTCGGTGGAATAAAAAAATGAGTCCACAATCTTCATTGTCTCAGGAAGATGATACATCCGCTTAAAATCTTCTACCAGAAATGTAGCAAGCTTCAGTTTGTTGGTGTTTCTCAATGTCATAGTTTTCTCATTAGTGCGTGAGACAACCCAGTTGATCAGATCAGTACACGAGAAGGCTGGATACCTCCAGGTAACCTTGTATAGTCTCAATTGCTTGATGCTGAGATAAACCTATAAGCCCTCTAAATCTACCCCAAATTCCATTGCAAAAGCATATGTAATATGTTGACATGTCAGTTTGGATCCCTTTTATGCAAACAATTGACTGTCTGCATATACTAGCAAGTTAACCAGAACTTGCTCAACTACATCCCCAGTACTTCTTTCAGTATTTTATTTTGAGGAAGCTCTATTTGGTGCCATTGTAATAGTTACTAAGGGAGAGGTTCTCAACAAATGCTATACTTATGGGGAAAAAGAGACACTCATTGCAAGCAAACATCAATTTTAAGAAAAGTCACTTTTAAGGCATGTTCAAGAAACAAATCGGGAATATAACAGGAAGGTTTTTGTAATTTTCACTGGGAATAGTGTCTGAATACCTAGGGGAAATGTGCACTACAAAAAAATCAGGGTTGAATCTGGATGACTAAGACTGCGCAATGTACAATTTAGCTTGGGTAGTGAGGTGGGAGAGACTGTGCATTGTGTAGTATCAGTGGCCAGAGATGTGGACTGAGCCTTGGAACTACACAATGCACATTTTTTATAGCCTTTACTGTGCACTACACAGTTCGAGAGGCCAAGCTCTCAACTTGAGACTTCAGATTGCGCAGTGCCCAGCTAGGCAAAGTGAAATATGACCAAGGAAATGGAAGATCTTCCCAAGGGAAGTGTGAAAAACGAGAATATATGGGAGATAATGGTGGCTCGAGTGCATATATGACTAATTATAAACTAAACAAAACAAATAAAATGTAGAAACTAAATAAATGGAAAGAAAACAAAATCGGTGATCAGAGTCGTTGAAATAACGACCATCAATGAAAAAAAGAAGAACCTATGCGACACTTTTGAAAGGAAAAAAATAACTTGAAACAACACTTCTACAAGCTAAAGCAAGATAAAATTCCATCATTCATGTAAATAAACAAGCAAAAAATGATTTACACAAGTGAAACGACAAAAAGAGATAGAAAAAGCGACCAAAAGCAATAAATGTGAAACGCACTCAGAAAAGTGACAACGATCGCACAAAAGGTTCCTTGATATCCTTGGGAATGCTATATCTCCAAACTCGAGTATGTAAATGATCTCTATGGGTTTTGATAAATATATTTGAGAAAATTAGTGTTTATGATGCGCATGCCAAAAATCAAGGAAAAAGAGACACATGGAGAAAGTTCCAAAAAATTACAAGTGTGCCTCATTTGGGTTATTAAAATTAGATCCCTAAATTTTTGGGATGTTTTTTTCTTTTTCATATTTTCTTGTTTTTTGGGAAAAAGTTGCCATGCATATCACCGATAAATATTGTGCAATTTTTGGAACTAGGCAACTTTCTGGCTTAGTGCACTGCGCAATTTCTGAGCTCAATGAGGAATTGCACAGTTTCTGGGCTCAGTGCAAGAATTCTTGTCATGGCTGTGTATTTTATAGGCTCAAATCTAACTTCCATTCACGACTGCACAATTCCAATCACCAAGGCTACCTGCCCTTATGGATTGCACAGTTTGTGGAAGAAAGCCCATAACTGTTATGCAAGACTTAGATACTTAGATATGAGGTTAGCTTGTGACTTAGAAACATTAACTAAGTGAAAAGGAACTAAACACAAGAATAAATAAAGGATAAACATGAATCAAGACATGTGCATGATAAGCTCTTTGAAAATATGTGCATGTGCCTTGTTTGTGTTACTAAAATTAGATCCCTAAGTTTTAGGTATGTTTTTTTATTTTTTGGGAAAAATTTGCCATGCATATCACCAAGAAATATTGCGCAATTTTTGCAACTAGGCAAATTTCCGGCTTAGTGCACTGTGCAATTTCTGAGCTCAGTGAGAAATTGCACAGTTCCTGGGCTAAGTGCAGGAATTCTTGTCATGGCTATGAATTTTCTAGGCTCAAGGATAACTTCCATTCATGACTACACAATTCCAATCATCAAGGCTACCTGCCCTCACGGATTGCGCAGTTTGTGGAGGAAAGCCCATAACTGTTGTCCAAGACTTAGATACTTAGATATGAGGTTAGATTGTGACATAGAAACATTAACTAAGTGAAAAGGAACTAAAAACAAGCATATATAAAGGATAAACATGAATCAAAACATGTGCATGATAAGCTCTTGTGAAAATATGGTTAGGCTCCAAAATATAAGAAAAGGAAAAAGTTTGGAGGGTGGTTGTAACCGCTACAACACTGGCGACACACTGGTAGAAGTAAAAGTCTCTCAATGAATCTTGTCTCATTAAAAATTGGTCTCACTCTTCCAGAAGTATTCTTCAATTCATTAATCATCACAACTTCCTCACTTAGTCTTAGTTAAATACATGGTCCCATCCGTCTGCTTCATCGATGGAATACTAACCAAGCCAAGTCTAACTCAGTTGTTTCGATTGAGAATGAGGAGTATATAAGTGCATAAGTAAAAATAAATTTTCAAAGTCTTATTTTCATCTCTAGTGTTGCTCCACTACCCGCGGACCTAGAAAGTATCCCAACGGAGTCACTTCAGAAACAAAAACATTTCTCTACTTCCAGCGAGCCTGGACGATACCCCGACAAAGTTGCTTACTTCACCTCTCTACGTAGGACGCCTTTCTCTTATTTTACCCTTTATTTTATTTTTACATTTTTTTCATTTTTGTGTTTAAAGGACTGTGCATAGGCACTTATTTATTTCATGGGGTAGAAGAGGGATCCCTACTTATTGGGAGAAAAATAGGTTCTCCCTTTAGAGAAACATATCTATGTACACCTCAGGCATACTTGTTAAGGTTTTCATCCCCTCCTTACACTATTTGACTAGGTTGACAAGGATTAACCAAGAAAATAAAATCGATTATATTAAGTAGTACCTATTAAAATCCAAACATCATGATTTCATTACAATTTTCTCTGAAAAGGAACTTATTTTCCATCAAAGTATCATCAACTTAAAAGAGTGAAATATTCACACAAAGAGAGGGAATAAACAATAAAGTGTTGATAGCAGAACAACTTCCTCATAGATTTCACCATGATTGCTTCAGAAGCCAAACATGATCTCATGCAAAAACTGACCTATAGATGAAAACAAATAAAAGGAAAGAAGTGGAATGAAAAAAAAATGAACGTAAAGAAAATCAAAGAAAAACAACATAGAAAGAAAAATACTACCCCTACTCCTAACCTAAGCAAAGTATAGGCCAACTAACGTGAAGTAATACTTCCAACGCAGCCATCGGCGCATTTGTTGGCCAATGTAGGGGAGGGAATGCAAGTCAAGAAAGATACACATGCATATCGATAAGCAAGAGAGGTCTGAAAATGCAAACCAAAACATTCGAAGTTTGAATGCACGCGCAGAAAAGCAAAGGCGAAAATCGCACAAAAACATTTTGCGGATGTAACATGGTGTCGTGACACATCTCGCGTCAAAGACTTGCAAACACAAATTTTCAAACAACGAAGGCAAGAAAACATAAAGAACGAAGAAATTTTTTCATTTTTCCATAGTGCTCGTTAAGTATGACTCCTTCAATGATTGAGCGATCAGATCATGTAAAACAAGTGGAGGATACAAAAATTGTAAAACTGATTGATCTTCAATATGTGTCATGGAGTGATGAGGATCCTCAATAGATTCAACACTCTTCTGATCAGAGTTGGAACTGACCCCAAGGATATGGGAACCTGACATAACCATCAACTCTGGATGAAGTACCTCGACAACTCGAAAAGGTTCCAACTCATCGGAAGGCAGATCATCAAAGATCGGTGGCTTAGAAAAATCAACAATTGGAAAATAAGAATCGTGACCAACTGAATCAATTAAAAGGTCACGAAATCTACAATCAAAAAATTCAAAATCATGAACACAGGTATCCTCATGATCTAACCAGCTAATCGTACATAGGGAGAGATGGATAATGAAAAATTTTAGCCTCTACATTTTCAGAAAGAAAAGAAGAGAGATTGGGAGGATCATGAGTAGAAGATTCATCCTCTCCACATCTAGATAAGAAAGTCACATTGCACGAGTTCTGTGAATGATCATAAGTATTAACATGATCAGAAACTAGATTCTCACAAGGTTCAACTAAACTGAGAGAATCATGGAAAATTTCAAGATGATGCAGAAGAGCTACAAAAGGAAGGAATTCATCGTCCATCGCAGATTCTTGTTCAACAATGGAATCCGGCATATACTCGTCGTAAATGATATCACAAGTTGGCTGCGCAATTCCAAATCCACCCAACACTTGATCCTCATGAACATCAAACAATATATTTGAAATAGGTGAACACAAAAACTCACAATATGATGGATGAGTGGAACCAAAGGATGGAGGATGAGGAGATGACACTTCGTCACAACCATTAGGATTGTATTCCAAACTTGTGCAGGAATTTTGAGCATGTGGGGTGGGATGAGATGGTGTTACATCAACAGATGAATTCTGAATCTCTCCTACCTCAACCTGTGGAAGTAGAGATATTTTATGAGAAGAGGACGAAGGGTTACTTGTAACAGTAACCTTGTCTGTTGCAGTTTTAGAAGCTTTATGAGAAAGGTATGTCAGGTGTGTTTTAAGAGATTATAACTCATGTAGAGTAAGTGAAATGCAAAAAATATATAGAAATATTCCAGACATCAAATCCCAATCAACTTCATCTTCTGGAAATTCAAAAAAAAAATGCATAAAACGATGTGAAAATGATGTAGCGATTCATCAGGGGATTTTCTAAATTCTAAAATTTTATTGCACAAATGTTTTTAATCACACTTGTCAAAAGCGCGAAACAATTATGTGACAAGATGTTCGAAAGAGTGAATGGAGGCATCATTCAATGTGTGACACCATTGCCTTATGCACCCTTCAAACGTGAGAATGAACAACCACCAACCAACATCTGTAATGGGGATGTCGCGCTTTGTGAAAAATTGAACAAAAATTTTAGTATGCTCAAGTATGGTTGTTTCACCCTCACCTTCAAATCTAAAATGTGAAAAGTCATCAATGATATTCATCAACACTTGAACTTTTAGATCTTTGGAAAAACATGTCGGGAATTTTATTTTGGAAGAAGTCATAAAATGAGTACGAAAATTCAAAATAGACTTCAAGGACATTCAGGGATCTCCCTGATATGAAGTCCCAACTAGACCTCACATCGTTTGGAGTAGGAGTCCTAGCAGTGGATGTTAATGATATACCTTGGATTGCAAAATGCATAGAGTGGTGCATGGTGTATTTGGTGAGAACAAGCGTGTGACCCTGCAGAGAGTCAAGTACAAAGCTTGATGGTTCCAACAAATGAAGGGGAAAATGAAGTGAGCCCCTTGGAAGCCTGTAAAAGTACGCAGCTTAGAAGGAACACAGGACCAAGATGACATCGCACGAAATAAAAAGTAGAATATTCCACAAGTTAAGCTCACAAATTAACACATCAACATGCATTCAACAAGGTACATACAAATGAAAACAAAATGGTTCACAAGCATATGCATAAGTTAAATAACATACATCGAAAATACAAAAATAGTAGTCCTACTCTCTGAGTTTTATTAAAAGTGATAGTTCCAATCATACATACAACATTTGACAAACCACTAGCCCCAATAGTGGAATGTGAATTCTACAACACCTACTCCTACAAATAAGTATACGTCCTCTAAGATACGGAGAAGCCAAGGCTCACACAAAACTCCCAAGATCTCTCTCAGTTTAAGCCTAGTCAAAAGCTTGGCTCCCAAGATCCCTTTACAAGAGTTATGAGGACATATTTATAACAAAGGGAGGTGATTCTTGGCATTCCACCTTTGTGACTCTTGGAATCCCCTTATCACTCTTCAACTTATTACAAATTCACTCATTAAATTACATATGCATATTCACATTCCAACAAGGACGCTTGGAATCTCACTTTTACAATAATTATAAATAATATTACATTTTCCACTTGTACCCATATAAGAAAAAAATAGGGTAGAGACAAATTGATAGCCTAATAAGACAAAACAATATGATGCTAGAGCTGAGGTGAATTCAAGTCGAGAAACTTTGACTTGGTGTCTCTTGGTCACATACTGATGCCAAGATTCATATTGTTAAATGATCTCCTTAAACTACGTGATAGTGTTGGGTTGGAAGAGGACTCTTGCCTCCATAGAATCCAGGTACAATGTCTTGGAACTTGTATGAACCTATTTCTCAATCAGGATAAACATTGTTTTGATCTAAACCAGGCCACCAATGTAGGTATTCATGTGTTTTCTATTCAAATGAAAGTCATCCTAACTGGCCATCTACTTCAGTTGCTCCAAGTACTAATCAATCTCCTGATGGACTTTCCGTTTGCGTTTAGTATTGGTGAGTGTACCAATTGATGGGATACAATGGGTTCTCACCATGAGATACAAACGGCTATATATCAATACATATGAGTCCTAAATGTTTTTTATGAATGAGGCAAGATGCTTGTTGTTCTATATCAACATGCAAACTCTTGCTTTCTCAAGCTCTGCATGCGGCTTCATCTTCTTCACCAGTGTAAGTGGTGTCACCTTGTATTGCATTGTCCACTCATGCATGGCAGTGATGGAAGCTTGTAAATTCTTAACGATATCGTAAAACTCTCTGCTCTATCATTGCAAGTAATGTAAGTGGACAACTTCCTTATGAATAGTCACAAAATCCTCATAAAGGCCCTACATAATGTCCCCAAGTGTGGATACTTCAACAATTATCGCTACTCTCATCTCCTCTAGGTAGACCTATGTGGAAGGTGCATTCTTCACTGCTACACATATTTTTTCATTCTCTTGCCTGACTGCTTGTATATTTTTCGCCAAATTTATATTCTTGGTCATCAAACATTGAGTGTTATATCACGTTGCACCTATGAAGGCCAGATTGGCATCAAAAATAGTGTTTGGATTCTTTTTGGTGTCTGTCGCTACCACCATTTATCTCATGAATGCAGGTGATGCATGATCATATGAGAGGTGTTTTCTTCGTTCTTGTAAAATATTCTTTTGGAGTTCATCAAATGACAGATTGTCCACATCCATTACCGAATCATCATCAAGGGGAACTATCTCCCCTTCATTTATTGGGGATGTCTCTGTGACTAGAGGTGGTGGATTTGAACGGTGACATGTGGTGCACTAGGCATCAGGTCCACATCTTCATCTTGTGGCTCTGATCCCAAATCCATGTCTGTAACTTCAACCAACTTCTCAATCTCCTGAGAAAGCTCTCGATCGTGCATATGTTTGCTCACTCCTTCTATTGCTGGCTGATCCTGTACTTGCTCTTCAACCTGTATGGGTGTCGTCTCTTCCGTCGTAGCACCTTTCCTTCCTTCTTCTTCCTGCTTCATCTTCTCCTCCTATTATCTTCTTCTTAACTCTCGTTCTTCCCTTAGCTCTTGTTATGCTTTCTGCGCTCTTAGTTTTTCTTCCTTCAAGATTTTTTTTCTCTTTTTATCTACTCTGCTCTTTGCTTCCTCTGCCTTCTCTTTGCTTCTATCGCCAAAGCTTCTTGTTGAATGATAGGATTTTCTTGCATCTTCCAACTTTTCTCCTCCTCTTCACTTTCAACAACCTTCCTCTTTCCCTTATCTTGTACCAGGTTGTTGTCTTCTGTTGTTGTCTCTTCCAGAACTCCCTTTGTCTAAGGGACAACTTGAGAAGTCCCAGCTATACTGATCAGCACAAAGGGTCTGGAGAAATTATAACAATTATTCCATGGTTCCTCCTCCAGCCACTGGTATGCTCGTTGAACCAGTTGTAGTAGATTCACAAACATTAGTCCTTGAAAATTCCCCTCGGATCATACGATTTGAATTATTTTGTATCGACTTCAAACTTCACTATGGCTTTCGATTCAGTATCTACAGCCTTGAGGTTCTTAATCTCATACAATCAGATCTACAAAAGGAAGAGTGGGCCATGGTGCCTTCTTTGTCCTGTGCATTGTTGTTGAAAAACCCGTGGCGATATGGTAAGATACTTCTTGCACGACAAGTTTGTCAGTGGCTTATATTGGAAAATGATGTGGCAGCTTCTGTTCACTGAATGCTTTGATCAATGTGCCATCTGGTAAGGTGAACCAATATGCAATCTATAATATCGCCTCCATCAATATTTGTGGCATGCAAGGTGGGTCCTCCTGAAAGATAATCCTGTAAAGCAGGATGTTGAAGTGATCAGTAAGTTGCTCCATAGCTCCTCTATGGCTACAATACGAAATATTCTTGTAGTAGATATGCACCACGGTTTATCTTGGTGTCCACATCTAGTTCATGCCTAAGAAAAATAATTTTGTGCATAGATCACATCCATTATGAATGGAAACATACAAAATCTATCTTGCTTACCCTTGGCAGGATCCCAGGATTTTGCTACATGGGCTCTTAGCTGATGAGAAAAAGGTCTAACCAGTTGAACGATTTCCCCTCATTCACTACTTGGCTCAATAAAATATCCCACCCTTCAGTAAATGTATCTATACTCATTCAATCATATATTCCGCAAGTTAGGATGACCAAAAGAAGGTAGGCCTTCCTAAGTGACCTTGTCTTGTACATGTGGGTTGGTGTCTGTATAAACTTTGATGGATCCTTCACCCAACCCTTGATGATATTCTTTGTGTTCCCATAGTTGTGGGTGGCATAAAACAATGAGTCCATGATCTTGACTTGTTCAGGAAGATGATACATCCACTGAAAATATTCTGCCAGAATTGTAGCAAGCATTTGTCCGCTGGTGTTGCTCAATGTCATATTTTTCTCATTAGTGTGTGAGACAACCCAACTGATCACATCTGCACACCAGAAGGTTTGATACCTACATAAAGCCCTATATAGTCATGACTTCTTGATGCTAAGATAAACCTAATGGTCCTCTAAATCTACCTCGAAGTCAATTAAAAAAGCATCTTTAATTTGCTGCCATGTCAGTTTGCATCCCTTTTCTACAAACAACTGAGTGTCAACATATACTAACAAGTTAACCAAAACTTTCTCAACTACTTCCCCAGTACTACTTTCAATAGTTTCTCTTGAGGAAGCTCTCTTGAGTGTCGTTGTAATAGTGACTACTGGAGATGTTCTTAACAACTATTGTACCTCTGGGACAAAAAAGACACTCATGGAAAGAAAACATCAATTTTAAGAAAAATCATTTTCAAGGCATGTTCAAGCAACAAACTAGGAATATAATGGGAAGGATCATTGTGCAATTTTCCCTTGGAAGAGGGTCTAACTGCTTGAGGAAAATATGCAATTCACAATCCCAATAGTCAAGGTTGAAGTTGGGCAATGAGATGGGAGAGACTGTGCATTGCATAGTATTAGTGGCCAGAGCTGGAGACCGATTCCTGGAATTGTGTAATGCATAGTAGGGCAGCATGTACTACGTACTACGCAGTTCCAAAGGCCAAGATCTCATTTAGAGCCTTTAAATTGTAGTGCCCAATTGTGCAAAGTGAAATACGACCAAGGAAAGGGCAGATCTGCCCAAGGGAAGTGTGAAAAAAGAGAAGATCTGATAAATAGTGGTGTCTTGAGTGGAGATATGACTAAGTGTAAATGAAACAAGACAAATCAAGTTCAACAACTAAGTAAACAGGAAGAAAACAAAATCAGTGTGGAGAGTCGCCGCAACGACGACCATCAGTGAAAAAATGAAGAAACTGATGTGACACTTGTGAAAGGAAAAAAATAAATTGAAGCAACACTTCTACAAGCTAAATCAAGTTAAAACGCCAGCATGAATGCAAATAAACAAGAAAAACAATACTCACACAACTGAAACATGAAAAAGCGACCAACAGTGATAAGTGTGAAACTCACTCAGAAAAGCGACGAAGATCGCACTGAAGGTTCCTTGATCTCCTAAAAATGCTAGATCTCTAAGATTGAGTGTGTAAATGAGCTCCAGGGGCGCCAATTAAATAGATTTGAGAAAATTATGGTTTATGATGCGCATGCCAAAAGTCAATGAAAAAGAAACACGTGGCGAAAGTTTACAAAAATAGAAAGTGTACCTCCTTCGGGTTACTAAAAACAGAGCCCTAAATTTCAGGGATTTTTTTTCTTTTTCTTCTTTTTAATTTTTTCAGGAAAAATCTTCCATGCATATCACCGAGAAAGATTGCACAATTTTGGGATTTATGAAACTTTTTGGTTCAGTGCATTGCACAGTTTCTCAGCTCGGTGAGGAATTACGCAGTTTTTGGGCTCAATGATGGGCTTCCTGTCATGACTGTGCAATTTTCGGGTTCAAGGCTGACTGTCATTCATGACTACGTAATTCCAATCATCAAGGCTACTTTCCCTCATGGATTGTGCAGTTTTTGGAGGCAAGCCCAAAACTGTTGTGCAAGACTTAGATAGAAGGTTAGCTTGTGACTTATAGAAATTAACTAAGTTAAACTAAAGTAAACACAAGCATAGATGAAGAAACGAATCAAAACATGAATACCTAATAGCGTTGCATGATAAGCTCTTGTGAAAAGAAGGTTAATAGGCTACAAAATCTAAGCAGAGGCAAAATTTTGGAGGGTGGTTGTAGCTGCTACAACATGAAAATTCATGATGCCCCAAGCTAACACATTTCTATTGTATCTTGTAATGTTACCCTACACTTTAATAATGTTAATTTTATGAATTTCATTTCAAGTTTGTATTTTAAATAGTTATACCTTCATTGTACATACTTAAAATAATTGATATAAAAATATTTCCATCTCTTGCAGGTCTTCAAACAAAGGGTAAATTTTCTTGTCCAATTTTTGGTCCTAATTAAATCTCATCATCCAAGAAGCTTAGTAAAGGAGGTGTTTGATGAGTGTAGAAACTTTTTTTCTAAGAACCATAGGTACCAAAGTACTGAAAACCATCTTTTCAATGGGAAATAATAGATTGGATTAAGACCCCAAAGAATGACACCTCGTGCATGGAAGTTGCAATATAATAGTGTCTCTCAAGGTATGGATCGAAATGTCTATGTATCAATATACATTATATGTTTGGATTATTTCATATTTTTATGGGATTTTCTTCATTTTACTAATTGACAAGTTATATTGTTGGTATAATATCTTTATCTATGATTCACATTGTAGGTCGTAAAGACATTGATAACAAGGAACTTCCATGAGGAATGAAAATTTATCCCAAGAAATTCAATAGACTCCCCTACTATGAGCACCTAGAAATTTTTCATTTGTTTGATATAATGCACATTGGGAAGAATGTAACAAAAACCTTATGGTGAATTTTAAATGGAAGGAGAGATAAAGAAAAAAATTGTAAGGAGGTTGACCATGCATTTCAAAGTGTGATTCATTCAAATAGAGACGGAGATAGCCAAAATATAAGCACCCTTCCATGGTTACTGATAGAGCAACAAAGAAAACATGTTAAAGAGGTTACTGAAAAAATTAAATTTCCAACTAGATTTTCTTTAAACATAATCCTAACAAAGAAAGGTGTATTAGGTGGGCTTAAAACTCATGATTTGCATACATTCATTAAGGTAATTATTTTGGTGTATACATATTTTATACATTGGTGAAATTTATTGTTAAGTAGTGTTTTTTTTTCTACTAATTTGGGCAAAAATAATGATCGACCATTATTTTTATTATAATATGTTTTACCTTTATCTCTCCAAGAAAAAATTGACAACATTTTCAAACAAGTTATATATGATCTTGCCAAATACATGAGGTAAGTGGAGATTTATGTGAAAAGTATAATTTGTTCAATAAGCTCTTGTGTCACATAATTCCATTGCATGTGTTTTTCTTGTCATCATGTATTATATCAATTTTTTGTTGAAACCTGAATCTCCTTCCCTTATTTATTTTTGAAAATTGTAGGACAACTAGGTCAAACTTCCAAGAGACACAACTAATGTCTCCCTTAGTCTTTGAAACTACATCCATTCCATTTGATTTTCAAGTGTGTTGATCCTTGAATTCATATGCTATACATAAAAAAAAGGAGTTATTGTTGTCACTTGTGACAATTATTATTTCATTAAAATTATTTTTCTTTTATTGTTTTAGGGTATCTTAGGGTTAAATTATGGCAAAATATTTCTTTTTCAACATTAAATAGCTCGAAGACTTAGTCCCAAAGTTAGAAGGTGATTTGGAATATATTATGAAATACCAAGTGTCAATTTTAATGTTTTTTTATCCTTTTTCTAGGGCCGATGTCTAGGGTCTTTAGTGTTGTTATATAGTCTTGTATAGAAAAAAAATGTTGTAATTCAATTTTTGTTTTACTCTCACTGTAGTCCTTAATTTTTCACTTTATTGTCATTGGTCTAAGTGCTATTTATTATTTCTATTGTAAATTGGTGCACTACTGCAATTTTCTATTTTACAAGCTAATTTGTTACAATATCTTGATTGCATGTGCCTAGAGACCTTCCTTGATCATATTTGATGACCTAATACATTAGAACATCTTTAGGGCCCTTTGAACTCAAACTTAGCAATTACTTTCAAACCCACCATTAGTCCTAATTGTTTAATTCTTTGTAATGAGAAAGATAGGTTGAATTTAGATAGGTATTTTTATGTTGAATATTAGTAAATATTTACTTTGTATGTTTTAGTAGGAAACTTTTCATATAAAAAAAAAAATTATTATATTAAAGCTCAAAACCATTATATCATCCAAGTTTATCCTATCATGTTCATCATATGTAAAATTATATTAACTTAGTGTGAAGAAAATTTAATCATTTCATCCAACTACTTAAAATAAACTCCTTCCATAAATATCATCCTATTAACAACATTATGTTAAATACCTTCATAGCCACTCTCAATCCTATCCTTATAGGTGTCGATTCACCGTCCTATTCGACTTTGTTGAAAATTCTCACCCATTTGCTTCAATCCGACCTCTTCAAATAATTTGACCAACAAAACACTCCTCTTTCACATTTGTCTCCGCTTCAAAACAATTTAACAATTTAACAATTTAACAAAACTGTCGCCAAGTCGCCAAGTATACTTCAACAATTGTCTTCTTTTCTACAGCAATGGAACTTTTCAGATTTACAAAAACCATGGAAACAACAATTTAAAAAAACAGATGTACCAACCAAATCAAATGCAATGACTGGGGAAGGAACCTTGCTTTCATACTTCAACCTCACAACTACAACTACAACTTCCCTTTATCTCATATAAATAAAACCCAAATCTTATGAACAATAAGAATCGGCATGACTCTGGCCTTGCTGGTCAAAACTGCTTCAACTTCAATACTTTATTTTTAGTGAATAAATCAACTATATGGAAAATTTTAAGGGCTAATATTTGCTAGTGTGCTAATTTTCCATGATTTTTTCAAAAAAAGTTTCTTAATTTCCATTTTTTCACCAAAACTTTACAGTACAAAATTTAACAATCCCCAAAATTTTATATATAATAATATAAAATTATTGGAAATATTTATATCACCAAGCATTTTACAGTTTGCATACTAAAAACTAGTAAAATTCCCAAAATTTTAAAATAAATTTCCATCCTTAAAATTTTCCTACTTAACCACTCTGTAAATTAGTGAAATATCTCTCTTTACAGCAAAATTAAGCAACACAATCTTTCAGATGATGTAATTTAACCACATTGTGAAATTTTTAATAAAAAATTAGTAGAAAATGTTTAATTTTATTATATTTATATTTTATTTTTTATTTTTTATTTTATTTTTAAAGTTATAAATAAATAATACAGAATTTATAAATCAAACTTAATATAATTTCAAAAAGATTATGTCAATTTTATGTCAATTTTTTTGAAACATTAGAATACAGCATTACAATTCTTCGTGTGCGGGTAAAAATGTTATTGAGACTTCAATATTAATATTTTGTTAAAGTTGGTGAAGGTGAAAAAATAAGAATAGAAATTTTAAAATTATTTTGGAGTTGTATTTATTAAATGGATTAAACATGTAAACATTTGTTTTTTTTTTTTTAACATTTTTTTATAATACGGAAAATTGAGTTTCAGTTTAGATTGATGTTTCAATCCTAAACGAAGGATGACCATAAACTAAGGATGACCATAATGATGTTAAGCTAAAACTTTAATAATATTGATGTTTAAATATTTAATGATACTTATTATATTCTATAATTATAATTTTTGTTTTAAGTGGTTTAAGTTTTTTTGGGACATTATATTAGGTTTGATTTGTTGTGTGTATTAACATGAATGGATTTAGTGATTTAAGAATACACTCTATCACTATCTATTTTACACCGCCTAAACTTACAATTATAAATTTTATTTTATAATTAATTATAATTTTATTTTAAATAATAAATTTATTATTTAGAAAATTTATTAATGTTTTGTATTTATAATAATGGTAATATAATTTTTATGTTTTGTATTCATAATAATGTTAGTATTTTCTATGTCTTCAAAATGTCCATTCAAGGCACATCTCTTAACCCAATTATGATTTATATCTACTTAGTGTTCCTTGAAGGATTTCCCTACCTCACCAAAATAGTGTTTACGAGAGACATAAACACATTTATGATGTTTTGGATCAATAATATCTTTCACACAATCTAGCATGCCTTTGGGAGTGTTAAGGGAAGAAAAGTAACTCTAATGTTACAACCTTTTCTTAATTATAATTTTTCCTATCATTCCTTTAATCTAATGCAACATGATCTTTTCCCTTTCACCAATTGGTTCTCAAATGATATGATGTCCACCTTTATACCTTAATTCAGTTTTTGAAATGATATTCTTTATTATAACCATTGTTCCTAAAAACATCAACCAAGTGGCTAAGCTTCTTCTCTACATGATCATCATCTAAAACCTTAATTGCTTGAGTCACCCATGTATTGATGACCCCTAGTTTTTTAGGATGGTAGTGATGAGATTTAATATGGAGATACCCATCAATATGCATATTCCAATATACATGATGAGCTAATGAACCATAATTTTTCTTAGATATTAGGATATCAAAAAATGGAATGTTGTTGTTGTCCTCTATTTCCATTGTAAAAGTAATGCTCTCTTGTTTGTCTTCCATGAGGCTAGATTATTTAGGCATCATATATAAATCTTTTCTAGAGCTTGGGTTCAAGAAAATGGGTTTCAATAAATTTTTATTCAGACCATTCAATGTATAGATCTACTATAGTAGGTGGTAGTGTTGATCACATTGATACAACTTCAATTTTCTCATATATCTTATCTTGGAAGCTGAAATATGTTGAAAGTTAATGCATATTTTTCTAGGGCTACAATTTCCTCATATGTGATATCCTTGATAAGATTTATTCCATAATTTAACTTATTATTGTTCTCTATTCCAATTCAAAATTTAATGTTCATTATCACATCAAGAATATAAAAATAAGATGTGTACTAATATTTATCTCCACATTGATCTCATCCCCAAACCATGAAAGAAAAATATTTGTAGAAATGAAGCCATATCATTGAAAATTTTAAAGAATAAAGAAATGGTGGTAATAAAATTAACAGAGACAACACCAATGTAATCATGAACATAACAATTATGTAGAAAATATGTTGGACCATTTACATAACAACGAGAGTTACATACAACTTGATAGAGGTGTTAATACAAAAATCATGAAGAAGGTGATTCTTATTACAAAGAACTATTCTCTCGATGATAACTTGGCCAAAATATCATCAAAAACTTTTGTAGTTCCATGAATATACAGGCTTCCTAAAATTTACAACAATAATTCTCTTCTAAGGCACATACTTAATACCGATGACTCTCCCATATACATATTGGTGAAATATCTTGCTAAAAAACCTAGGAATCCGGTTTGTCTAACACAC
Source organism: Pinus albicaulis (assembly GCA_034641835.2). NCBI lineage: Eukaryota > Viridiplantae > Streptophyta > Pinopsida > Pinales > Pinaceae > Pinus > Pinus albicaulis. The sequence continues at coordinate 729,882,169 of CM076583.1, read as the reverse complement.
TCCTATGTCAAAGAATATTTTCATGCGATCAATGAATTTTTTTAATGATCAATATATTCTAGTTAGTTTCAATGCTGTCCCACTCTTTAGCAAATTTATAGTAAGCAATGCCATCAATGCTATCAAGTATATCATAGATGAGGAAATTGAAACTGTGGTTAAATTGTACTTCAAATAAACATATTATAGATTTTAAGGTAATATTTATTATAAAATCAAAGGGGTAGCAATGGGATCACCAATGTCACTTGTTTTGGTAGATCTATACATGGACTAGCTCGAAAATAAGTCTCTTCAAATCCATCCTCTTAAATACAAGCTCTAGAAAGGATTCATGGATGACACTTAATCTAGCCTCATGGTATAGAAATCCTTGATAAATACAAATACCATTTGAATAAGAAAGTAGAGAGAAACAAATTTAATATGGAAATAGGGGACAATAACATATCGTTGCTTGATATCCTCATCTCTAAGGAAAATGATGGTTCATTATCACATAAGTATATCAAGAGATAGAGGTATAGTGACATGTATCTCCATGTTAAGTCTCATCACCACCTTGCTCAAAATCTTGGGGTCATAATACATTCGTGACTCAAATAATCAAGGTCTCAGATGGTGACCATGTAGAGCGAGAGCTTAGTCACTTGGCTAATGTTTTGAGTTATACCATTTCAAGCTTCATTACTTGGCTATAATGAATCTAGCTTCAGAAAGGTTATCTTAAGGGATAGGGGTGGAGAATACATCATTCATGCATCAATTAATGAATTGAATAAGAACACTCTTTCCTATGAAATGAATGACATAAAATTGGGAAAAAATTAAAGAAAGATAAATAATTAGTGTTACCTTCACTCCCCCTAACACTCTCAAGGGCATATTAGATTGCACAAGATATATCATTGATCTAAAACATCATAAAGGTGTTTATAAAAACCCCTATTGGTGTGTTAAACATTATATTGGTGAGACATGAGGAGATATCAGCTTATTAGATTCAAAGAACAATGTGTGGATATAAGGTTTAACTAAGTTAAATTATCTTCCTTGGAAAAAGTATTTTAGAATGCTATCCATAGTATTTACATAAAAATATTCTAAGATCATTATGAGGGTAGACCACTATGGTAAAAGAAAGGTTCGTGAAGTCCTTGAAATAAAATTAAAAGATAATAACATTAATAGAGATGAAAATTTTAAATTTTTTAAACTTGGAGTCCTATTATTCAATAAATTAAAAATAAGACAATAATAACCAAGAATAAAACTTATGTTTGTAAAGTCTAGTTGGTTCATTGATTTGTAAATTTCCATGGATATTCCGATGAAGTACTTCAAAGTAATAGATCTTGTAATATTTTAAAATATTTAGTCATGTAATTGATTCACTTAGATCATATCTTAGTTAATATTAACTTATTATTTATATTCATGAAAATAATTTAAATACAAAAATGAAAGAAATGAGAAAAATAATACACCATCCTCACAAATGAATGCAAGATGTATCATAGGAATCCAATATAGGAGAAAACATAGCTAGAAGGTGACGCCTATGCTCTACTATCTTTTTTTCAATTATTATATGCAAATACAAAGAAAGGGGCACTTACTATGTAGCTGCTTATGATACTATTGCTTCAATGCCTACAATAAATTCTACTTCATCCTATGCTATGCTCTTAAATCATGTACCTACATACTCTACTCAAATATGGGACAAGTACAATGCTAAGGAATGGAACCCCTTCTCTTCCTAGCAACTTAGTATTTAGCATAGTCCAATAACCATGTAGGGATAGGGTTTTTTCATTCCTTAACCCTCAATTAGTGATAATATTTGGCCTTTCTAGAATCTCATTGAAAATTCACATATGGATATCCCAACATGTGTGACTAATGGGAGCTAGCATGGCACCCACTCATACCATGGTGGTCAACAAGGTATGCTAACTTGTGGGTTCCATAAATTATGCATATGAGTTGCGAAGAGGTGATTTTCACACCATTGCAAAGGTATCAGTGTGTAAAACGACATAAATGATATGGGATCCATGCTTACAATTTTTTAACCAAAGAAGTGTTATTTGATGCTTGAAATGGATATGGAATGTTTTGACACCCAAATTTCCAAAATGAGACCTATCACAAAATGGACCTTGCAAGCCAATTCCTCCAATTTTCCCACCTCTAAAGTACCAAGATAGATAAAAAATTATATGATTATTCATTTTGGATCACTCACCCATTGGTCATAATTGAATATTTATTTATGGATTAGGAGGTCATTAATATTTGAGCCTAACGATCTGCTAGTGATGATCTTGGCTTGTGGATGAAAACACTAAAATTTAGACATGAACATAGTTTTTTATATTTCTAAAACAATCCACTAAATAATATAAACAATTTAACCTTAATTTTTATGATAAATTTGGGAAAGGAATTATATTTCCTTGATTTAGGTCATGAGTGCGACTATTCCCTTGAAAATGGTGCATAGGGCATAACATATTAGTCAATAATCACATGCATTCCTCGGAAAAGTTCAAAATTGATTAGCATGCTCTCCTAAGTTGAATTTCCAAATATTGATCATGGTTTCTATAGTTCCCAAAAAGAGGACATCTTAGTACTATTCATAAAATGAATTGATTTATTTTCATGGATTTCATATATTCATTCAATTATCCATCAAACTTATGACATATTAGGATCTTATATATAGTGATTATTCATACTTTGTTTCTAACACAAATAAGGTTTCTCAATTTTCATAATTATACCAACTTTCTTATGGACTTTTAAATAGAAGAGGATTGATGAAGATAAGAAAATCATTGGATATAAGAAATCCTTGAAGAGGTGTGAATCACAAAGACAAGGGACCTGGATCCATCACATTATCACATATGTAATATGGATCTTTTTGAAATAATTATGATTTCTTGTTAATAGAATCTCCTACCTCCTACTCCCCCATCCCTCCCCTCGACCCATTTACCTAATGTGAACTTATATCCATATTACTATTTGATTGCATATTCTTTGTTCTCATTTAATATTGCATATAAATTAGAAGAGTTTCTACTTTATTTTATGAGTACATATTCTAGGATTTTACAACCTTTAGAGTAAGAAGATTTGTTTTCCTTTTTTTCTATGTAGGATTTGTGAAGCTAGTAAATCCCCTTCTTTCCCATCTTTTCAATGTTAGAAAATTGAAAAAGGATTTCAAGGGCATAGCTTCCTCTTTTTTCCTTCTCACTCAAAACCTTAGCTAGATTTCCTCCTTGTTGGACAGTAACTTTAACATATTATCTTTTACCAACCTCCCAATTAATAAATGGAGATCAAGAAGTACACCATTATGAAAGTCTTGTCAAAAAATGGTGAATCCATCACTTGATGCTAACAACTTACTTGATGGAAAATATTTTAAGATGTTAATGTCAAACACCTTACTTAGGTATAAGAAACTATATCTTTCACAACCACATAGTGTTAAGAAGCAATGGGGTGGCTTGAACTTAGGCTTCCAGCCTAAGGTGCTTACTATAGGGATTATAGTGAGATATCATATGGTAATAAATATTGAACCTTAATAAACCCCCATTTAATTTGATCACCTCTAGTGGCATAGTTGGGGCTTTTGAAACTATTATTCTTAGCTTCAATTGTAAAATATTCTACTACTTGGATTTCATCGTTGTGGTTGGATACACATTTGAAGGTATTTTTTTATTTGTTAGCTTGATAATGTGTCATAGGATGTGCCATTTTATTGAATAATCTAATATTTAGAAAATTGAAGAATTATGACACAATTTATTCATAAAATATTACATGTTTTCTTAAACCTCAAGGAGAGGTTTTTTTATTTAGACTTATCCCCACTTTTAGATTGGCATCTAGAATACATTTACCACAATCCAACATGGTTGGAGGTGGAAATTCATTCAAAGGTAACATTTCAAGAAGGAATACAAATATATGTGGCCCTTTTGGAAGGAACACTCCAAGTGGATGAGCCACTCCTTAGTGGGAGGGAATAAAACTTGGTATTTTATGGCATGAATTAACCTTTCATACTTGTTATTGGTGAAAATTTCACAACTGGCGCTCTTTGAATAATATTATACAAGATAGTGTGAAATTTAGGTTTTTCTAGTGTACTAAAATGGGTGTATAAATCACTTGATGTGTTTACCTTAAAGGTACTTCTTACCATATTGTCATAGATTTAGCTTAGAAACTTTTAAATTACTTACAAATTTCATTAGACAATAAAATAGAAATGATATTTATTTTTTTTACTTGAAGCAATCAACTTCTACCATCATCATAGATCACATGAATGAATGGTGACATAGGAAGAGCCTATGTAACATTATTTTTTATTAAGATTCATTACTATATTAGTTCATTAAACTCCTCCTTCTCATAATCTCTAAATATGTTTTTTTATCTTAACATAAGGAATACAATTAAGTGATCATTAGTACCCAAAAATTGGATTTAATGTAATCTCAACGTGGTTACCTAACCATCATCCTTCCACATGAGCCCAATTTGGCTGGGGTTCCCTAAAATTTCTCATGAAATCACATCTAATGAATGAAATTATTATGCCTGTCAATTGTGAATATAATCAATTTTTATGCCTACCAACTCAAGGTTGTCCCTTTCTTGGAGGCCCTAGTCATTATGGACGTATAATTGTTTCCGTTTGCATGATATATAGGTATAATCCATATTTTCCTTGTTCCTTGTGTGCTCCAAATGTATCCACTCCTTACTAATGTGAATATCATAATCCCTTTCCTTCTTCTAACATTAACTTGGTTCAATTTTCTCCTTCTAAACCTAGTATGAGTTTGGACCAACAAAGAAGTAACCAAGCTATTAATCAAGAAGAAGAGAATAATAGGAAAAAATAAGAACCAAAGGAAAGGGGGTAATGAGGGTAATGTTTGGGGTAAAATTCATGTCAATTAATCTCAAATGTGATAACTATGGTGGAAAATCAAGCATCCCTATGTTGCTTATGAAGATGAACATTGTGCTTTAAACCATGTTAAAGTTAAAAAGGTAAGGTATCAACTAAATAATTGAGCCAACCTGTTAGGTCCTTATATTACTATTATAGTCCCTTATTGTTGCTAGTGTAACCCCCTTATTGTTATTGTTGTACCCTTGTAACCCCCATATTGTTATTATTGTGCCCTTACATTATTATTGTTAGGTCGGCTAGGATTACATTGTGGCCCCATGGACTCCTATATATAGAAAGGAGGTTTTTTCATTTGTACCATCCAAGAATTGTTCATTTATGGTATTAGAGTAAGCACCATTCAATGTGACCGATTTCTAAGTATTGATCTCTCTTTTCTTCTATTTTTGGAGCTGGTTTCAAATATCAAATAGTTGGATTCTAGGTTTCATTTGCCCAAATAGGTCACTTCCGGAATTTTGGTTATAAAAATAATTCAAAGTTCAGAGTCAAAATAAATTTTGATACTGTATGAAACCTCGAGGAACATCAATTTAATTCTTTCAAAAGCTTGGGTTTGCAAAATTTTCTGGAGATAATGATCCGGAATTTAGGTTTTTTGTGGTTCCTATTTTAACCTACACAAAGCCATAGTGAATTTTCAAACATTTTTTCTATGAGGTCTGGAAACAACTTTACAAAGTTGAAGAAAGTTTGAGGAACCTCCGTAAAACTGTAAGATCTTGTCTGCAATATTTTTGGAGATATGATCTGTGGGAAGCAGATTGTTCTGCCCCAAATTTCATCTCAAAGAGGTGACCGTGGGAAAAACATCATAACTCTCTCTCTGAGCATCTAATTGGGATTTTGTAAAAAGTGGACGCAAGTACATGGACTTTGGTTTTTGTTATATCAATTTTAGAGCCGAAGGAAGAAACAATGACACGTGGAAATTCATACAAGTTCGCTCTACTGAACTAGTCCATAATTAGGTCATCGTAGGAGATTGGGCATAACGTTTTCGTCAAGAATCCAAATCAAGTCAAACCCTGGTATCTCAAAGAATATCAGGCTACTTTAGGACAATTTCTCAAACATTAAAGATTCCAAATCGCGCAGATAATTCGCTTCACACGCGAGCCCTCAAAAATCAAGAAAGGTTTTATTTTTTTCCGAATTGCATAAGTCTTGTTTGAAGAATCAAGTTGAATTGATTCCAAGGGCATATTGTAGAATAGATATCAATATTGGATTCTAAAATGGCCCCTAAAAAGAATTCAACACTCATTAAGCCTTCATAAGGCTCTACTATGACTCATGAAGATGAAGAATTGCAACATGATCTATCAAAATTACAAGAGCAAATGCAACAGTTTTCACTCTCGCAAAGAGCAACACAAAATGAAATGGAAGTTTTGAAGAAAGAAGTGAAACTAAGATGGATGGTTTGGAAGAAAGGCATGGAAGATAAAGATGAATTATTTAAATAATATGATGGTAATGGAAACACAATGGAAGCTATGATGACATGAAGCTAAGATCAATGAAAATGAAAAGACAAGAATGATCCAAAAGCAAGAACGGTTATTTGAAAAGTTAGATATAAGAAATGTTTCCTAATGGAAAAAAGATAGTAGGGAGGAAACTCGTGATAGAACAAAACAATTACAATAACTACTTTATTAAACTCTATCGTTGGAAGGAAGAACCACCATATTCCAAAAATGGATATGAGGAAGTTTGATGGAAAGGATCCTGTAACATGGATACTACAGATGGAGCAATATTTTAATCTCAATAATGTGGAAAACACACAAAAGGTACGCATTGCAACTTTACATTTAGAACAAAATACATTTGTATGGTATTGATGGCTTTGCTCCCGTAAAAAAATTGTCACTTGGTCAATTTTTACGGAGGAAATGATAGCACATAATGAGGATACAAAGAGCAACACCTTCTTTAGCCAATTGATAAATCTAAAACAAAAGGGTTTAGTGGGGTAGCACATTGAGAACTTCCAAAAATTGAATATAAGGGTAACTGATATTCCAGAGGAACACAGGATTGATCTCTTCATAGGCACTTTAAAGGATAACATCCAACATGAAGTTCGCGTTTTGGAACCTGATTCATTGGAGAAGGCATTCAGGTTGGAAAGAAAATTTGAATGTAAAATTATGGCGACAAGGAAGCCTACCACTCAATTCTATAAAGAAGGAAGTGTTGCTACGCCTAGATTTCCACAACCTACAAGGTTGACACCACAACAATTGGAAGAAAAAAAGAGCAAAAGGGCTTTGCTATAGTTGTGATAGAAAATACACTAAAGGTCATAAGTGTGCTGAGAAGAAATTATTTTACATAGATTGTGAAGAGGAGGAAGAAAATGAACAAGAAACTTCAAAAGAAGAGGATATACACCAGGAAGCAACACTAGAAGAAGAAGAAATGAGTCTAACCATATCATGTAATGCATTGGCAGGAATTACCACTTCTAAAACTCTCGAGATACAAGGACATATCAAGAAGGAAAAGGTAATAGTGTTTATTGATTCAGGTAGTACCCATAATTTTATTCATTGTAAGGTAGCCAAGGAATTGAATTGTTTCCTATACCCAGCACCAGAATGTCAAGGGATGGTTGCAAATGGAGGAACTATAAATTGCTCTAGAAAACATAAAATATCAAGACATCCATGGGGGAATGTATTGAATAGTCCAATGCTTTCCATCCCAATGGGAGGTGCTGATGTTGTACTAGGAGTACAATGGTTACAATCTTTGGGGACGGTAGCTTTTAATTTTCAAGAAATTTTCTTGAAATTTTTTTTGGAAGGAAAGGAAATCGAACTACGGGGTATCAAAGGGAATCCAAGAAATATAGTAAGCTCTAATGTCATGAAAAATATTTTGAATAAAGAACAACGAGGCGTAATTGCACAATTATGCTCACTAGAAGTTCCAACATCAAAATCATCTATTTCTCCAGATCTCCAAAGAGTCTTGGATAATCATTCCAAGGTGTTTGATACTCCCAAAGGACTCCCACCTATTTGTGATCATGATCATGCTATTCATTTGATTCCAGGAATTTTTCTCCCAAACATCTGGCCTTACAAATATCCTTATGTCCAAAAGCGTGAAATTGAATGTATGATTTCAGAAATGTTGTAGGCTGGTATAATTCAACCTAGTCAAATTTCTTTCTCTGCTCCAGTAGTATTGGTGCACAAGAAGGATGGATCATGGCGCATGTATCCGGATTATAGGGAGCTCAATAAGCTCACTATTAAAGACAAATTTCCCATTCATGTGATTGATGAATTATTGAATGAATTGCATGGAGAAATTTATTTTACCAAGTTGTATCTTCGTTCAGGATATCATCAAATTAGAATGAAGACTGAAGATATTCTGAAAACAACATTTCGAACTCATGAGGGTCGTTATGAAATTTTGGTCATGCCTTTTGGCCTTACCAATGCACCTTCTACATTTCAAGGGTTTATGAATTCCATTTTCAAACCCTTCTTTAGAAAATTTGTGCTTGTATTTTTTGATGATATACTAATCTACAACAGGTCTTGGAAGGATCATGTTCAAAATGTTATCAGGGTGCTCAAACTATTGGAGGAGAAACAATTATATGCAAAAACATCCAAATGTTTCTTTGGAGTAAAAGAGGTGGAATATCTGGGTCATATTGTATCTCACGAGGGTATTAAGGTAGACCCTAACAAAATTAAATCCATTAAGAATTGGAAAGTCCCCACAACCATAAAGCAATTGCGTGGATTTCTCGGGTTAGCAGGGTACTATCGCAAGTTTGTAAAGAATTATGGGAGAATATCATCACCTTTAACAAAATTATTGAAGAAAGATGCATTTTCATGGACTCCTAAAGAAACTACGGCGTTTGAACATCTTAAAGAGGCAATGTGCATAGCACCAGTCTTAGCTACGCCAGACTTCACAAAAACCTTTATTCTGGAATGTGATGCCTCAGGAAATGGAATTAGTGTTTTATTAATGCAAGAAGGAAGACCCATTGCTTTTGAAAGTCATTCAATCAAAGGAAAGTATTTACAAAAGGCTATTTATGAGAAGGAAATGTTGGAAATACTAGATGCACTAAAGAAATGGAGACCTTACCTAATGGGAAGACACTTCAAGGTAAAAACTAACCATGATAGTCTTAAACACTTTTTGGAACAAAGACTATCTTCGGAAGAGCGGCAAAAATGGTTCACAAAGATGTTGGGTTATGACTTTGAAATCATCTACAAAAAAGAGAAGCTAAATGTTGTTGTAGATGCATTCTCAAGAAATAATGAAGAGGTGGAAGCATTAATTTGTGCCATTTCTATTATCCAACCAGACTGGATAATCCAAGCAAGGGATGAATGGAAGAAGGAAAAAGAATTTTGGACACTCATTCAAAATTTGCAACAAGATCCTAGTACATACGATACATTTAGTTGGAAAAATGATTCCTTATGGTACAAAGATCGCTTATATATTTGCAAGAATTCCCAACTAAAAAAAAAATATTCTTTTGGAATTACACACTTCTCCTTTAGGGGGACACTCGGGATTTTTAAAAACATACCACAGGGTGAAGAAAGAATTTTTTTGGGATGGCCTTAAATCTTATATTCAAAAGTTTGTGGCGGAATGTTTGGTTTTCCAAAAAAATAAAGTTGAGACAATTAAGACCCCTAGTCTTCTACAACCTTTATCCATTCCAAGTCAATGTTGGGAGGAGATTTCAATGGATTTTATCACAGGTTTACCTAAGTCCGAAGGAAGGAGTTTCATCATGGTGATAGTTGATAGACTTACCAAGTATGTGCACTTTTCTGCATTATCTCATCCATTTAAAGAAAGTACAGTTGCTACTGCATTTATGGAAACAATTCAAAAGCTACATGGAAACCCGAAGATTATTGTAAGTGACAGAGATCCCATTTTTACTGGAAATTTTTGGACAGAATTATTTTCTTGTTTAGGTACTCAACTAGCTCATATCTCATCTTATCATCCTCAATCCGATGGTCAAATAGAGATAGTGAATAAATGTATGGAAGGCTATCTTCATTTTTTTGTATCTAATAAGCAAGCAAAATGGGTCAACTGGTTACCTCTCGCTGAATGGTGGTATAATACATCCTTCCATATTGTAGCAAAAATGACCCCATTTATGGCACTTTATGGATATCATTCACCATCCATCACATCTTATTTAAGGGAAAATTATAGCGTTCAAGTAGTGGAGGATCACATCGAGCATCAACAAGAAGTTCTCCAACTCTTAAAGGATAAAATAAATTTGGCACAAAATCGAATGAAACAACAGGCAGATCAACATCGCAGTGAGAGAAGTTTTGATGTGGGAGACTGGGTATTTTTACGACTACAACCATACAAACAAATGTCCCTCAAGAAATATAAGAAGGATAATAAATTATCGCCAAAGTACTATGGTCCTTACAAGGTGTTGCAAAATATTGGTACTATGGCATACAAATTGGAGCTTCCTACTTCTTCGCGAGTGCATCCATATTTCCATGTTTCATGCTTAAAAAAGGTTATAGGGGACAAATTTCTAGTTCAAACAATAATGCCAGAACTTGATGAGGAAGGAAAAACCATATTGGAACCTGAAGTAGTCACGGAAACAAGAACTCGATAGCTACGAAATCAATCAATTTCAGAGTATCTCATCAAATGGAAGAACTTACCTACTGAAGATTCTACATGGGGGGACGAGAATTTTATACAGAAGCACCCAGAGCTACTCAAGCGTTGAGGACAACAATTTTTTAAATGAGAGGAGTATTTTAGGTCCTTATATTACTAGTATAGTCCCTTATTGTTGTTTTTTTTTTTTTGCTCGGTTAGACTAATCCTACACCCACGGGTTTCGAACCGGTGACCTTGCAGAACGGAGTGCCTTAAGAGTGCACCCCATCACCGACTGCTCTACGCCTCGTGGGCAGTCCCTTATTGTTGTTAGTGTAACCCCCTTATTGTTAATTTTGTACCCCTGTAACCCCCATATTGTTATTATTGTGCCCTTACATTATTATTGTTAAGTCGGCTAGGATTACATTGTGGCCCCATGGACTCCTATACATAGAGAGGAGGTTTTTTCATTTATATCATCCAAGAATTTTTCATTTATGTAATGTATTGGAGGTTTCTCACTCGAAGTCGCTGATTTCTAAGGTGTTGATCTCTCTTTTCTTCTATTTTTGGAGCTGGTTTCATAACACAACCCCACAACTACTTATAATGTTGCAACAACATATCCCTTAGCACAAGATTATCTATAATCAATTTAGATCCTCAAATACAATTCCAATATTTTTGGGAACCTACAAGATGGGTGACCCTTTCCATCATAACATTTTTATGACTACTAATATGTTAAAGCTCCAAAATAGTAATAATAATCACGATAAAACTAACCATGAGTCTTCTCTAGGAAATTATAATATGTCTTCTATCTCTAATGATCTTGTATGAACTAAATCAACCTCCTTTGAATTTTCCTAAAGCTCCTTTAAAGATTCATACATAATCCTCACAATAGGGTTCTCAACATTATGATGTTACAATGTGGGTATAATCTCTTGTGCTATGTCAACATTTGGGGTGATATGCCGGTCCTTCATAATGTAAGGCCTTATATAATTATAATGGAGCCACAGATCTTATGAACATTGCTCGTTTGATGTAATTTTCCTTAAATAATATAAAACAATGATCCTAATCATTCTATGGTTTTTCAAGTCATGGTTAGTATTAGGAATTTCAACATTAATTTTGTATAGTGGATGAGGCATATTTATCTCTCATTCTATCATCAATAGTCTAGAAGAAAATGGGATATTTTTCTCTTGCCCCATCACAAATAATTTTGAGAGTTGTGGGAAACCTTTGTGATGTATAGGAGACTTCACTAATTTACATGTTACATTAGGTCATAAAATTGTTTCAATTAATGTTGTAATTGGGGATGATCCTTTGCATGAAAACATGCCCATTATGAGGAACTATATGTATGCCATGAAAGAATTTACATCATCATGGTTTTATATATCATATAATTTCTTCATAGATAAAAAGTAATCATAATCAACCAACTTATGTATACCCCCCGTACTATGATGAATCGATATATTATTTCTCATTTTGTAGGATTTGGTAGCCTAATTCCTATCATTTTAAATGTTAACCCCAATCTTTATGAGGAGTCATCATTTATAAGAGTTTTTTTTTAATGCTTCTTTGTACGCATCTTATGTGGCTTCATCCCCACTTTCTCATGTCTCTACTCACAAATATTTTGACATTAGGTTGTGATATCTCTGTTGAGCTTCTTCTTCTGAATCCATCACATTGGTAATTTTTGTATCTCACTGTGTGTTGAGCTTATTCTTCTAAATCCATGGATAATTCTAATAAAATAAAATAAAAACCACTGTAGAGACTATGGACATACAGAAGGTGGATATGAATATCATCAATTTGCAAGTTATTTATTATATGTCTTTGTATTGCAGTTTTTTTTGTAAATGTTCATATGTATGTTTTATTTTATATTATATGTCTTTGTATTGTAAATTGTATTATATTTCTATTGTAAATGTATTTTATAATATTCTTTTGATTGGTGTTTTAACTATGTTGTCATCTTGATGTGGACTAGAAATATTATTTGATTATTTTCCTTAGGGTCATTTAAGGGGTTAGGTCGAATTAAGGGTTAATTAATTTATGTGATTTGGGATAAGGGGCTATTGTTTAGGGGTTTATGAGTTAGGAGTTAAGGGATTAGGGTTTATGGGTTTAAGGGCTTAAGGGAGTAAGGTTAATGTGGTAGGGTGTTAATGTATATTGTTTAGGGCCTTAATTTGGACCTAGAGGAAATAGAGGTTAATCATGGGGTTTTATGGAGCATTATTAATAACTTTTAAAAGTATATTATGAAAAATATGACATTACAATGATGAATTAAAAATAAGATCAATATGTTTTTTATTATGGTCATGGCTATATATATCAAAAACTGTCTCACTTCCTACATGTCAAGAAAAGTAACATCTTGCTTAGAGTTTTTCAACATATTCTTAAATATATTGATAAATTGCACAAGTATCATAATTGATTTGTTGTATTTGTTAAGTGGTCTCACCTAAGTTATCTTTCTCTTTGTATTTTTTGTCTTTGTTTTTCTTATATATCATATTTTTAAACTGTTATAATATATACGTTTCAATATTTGATATATATACTAATATTACTTTATTGAATGTAATTGTATAGTATCAGTCCCCTAGGGCATTTCTCTATGAGGAAGAGGTGGTTGTAGTACAAGCATCTATTCAATAACATGGAGTGATTAATATTGAGGATCAAGCTAATGATCATATGGAAGAAGATAATGATGTTGATAACATAGTTGAAGAAGATGGGACAAAAATATTGATCGAGGAGACATTTAATAATATTGGAATGGATGATGATGACAACCAATATGATGGTCGTGCTTTTGATTTACCTGTACTTGAGATGGAAAATAAACCTCTTTATGGAGGCTCAAAATCATCTCTTCTCTCTGCTCTATTGTTGTTGATCAACTTAAAGGTGGTGAATGGTTTTTAAAACACGTGTGAGACAGCTCCTAAGGCATGTAATATTTTTTGTGACATTTAGTACTATAGACATGATCAATCAATTATTTTTTTTATTTTTTTTTAATGTTAGTACATTGATGTGCGTCATTTCATCAATTTGTAACATTTGGATGCAATATGTACGATTAATATTGTTTGGTAAATTAACCAATATTATTTTTTATTTTTATGTTGTATATTATTAAGTTAATTTATGTTACCACCATCAAATGTTTTATCTCGTACATACCAAGATTTACATGTCGTTATGAAAAATATTGGAAAGTATTATCAAGCTATTCATGCATGCCCTAATGATATTAAAGAAAATGCATTTAAATAGAAATGCCGAAAATGTGATGAGAGTAGATATCAAACTGATAAAGTAAAAAAAAGGTGTGTCGCAAGGTTCTTCGTTATATTCCCATAATTCCATGTCTGTGATAATTTTTCGAGTGAAAAAACGTAGCAAACCTTATGAATTACCATGCAAGGAATGAAAGTGAAGATGGTGTTCTTTGAATTCATGTAGATGGATATACATTTATGAATATAGAGGAAAAGTGGCCAGAGTTTAAAATAGAACCTCGTAGTCGTAGGATTTCATTAGCAGATGATGGTGTCAATCCATTTAGAGAGGCCATATCTACTTACTCAATGTGGCCTATTTTTATTATCAATAATAATATTCCCCCATCAAAGAAAATAAAGAGAGAGAACATAATGTTGACAATGATTGTTCTAGGTATTAATTTGTTAGAATAATTTTTTTAGCGCAATAACATCTTATTTGTCTTCTTTGGTTCATAATGATGTCCTATATTTTTTTGTTAATTTACTCATATATGTTCAATTATGCCTTATAATTATGTCTTATAAATTTTTTTATTTACTCATATATGTAGTTTATTTATTGTATGTTCAATCAATTAGGTAAGTACCAGATTAAATATATGAATGTATATATCGAGCCTCTTATCGATGAGTTAGTAGAGTTATGGAACCATTTCACTATGTATGATATCTCTAGACCAGTATATGCACAAATGGAATTTGAATTCCATGCAATGCTTGTATGGACATGTTGATGGTGTTGGACCTGCAAAAATTCATGGGATCTCCTTGATATGAAGTCCCAACTACACCTTACACCATTTTGAGTAGGAGTCCCAGCAATGGGGTGTTAATGATCTGCCTTGGATTGCAAAACACATAGAGTGGTGCACAGTGTATTTGGTGAGAAGAAGTGTGTGACCCTACAAAGAGTCAGGTGCAATGAATGATGGTTCCAACACACAAATCATAAAAGGAAGTGTACACTTTGGAAGCCTCTAATATTATGTAGCTTAGAATGAACACACAAGAAAAATGACATCACACGAACTAACAAGCTAAATAATCCACAAGTTAAGGTGGTAAATTATCACATCAACACACATTCAACAAGATACATACAAATGCAAAATAAATACTTCTTAATCATATGCGTAAGTTAAATAACATACATTTCAAATACAACAAGAGTAGTCCCACTATATTCACAATATATGCATGAAAATGTGTTGACTCTAAGTTTTATTAAAAGTGATAGTTACAATCATACATACAACATTTGACAAGCCACT
This sequence comes from Pinus albicaulis, assembly GCA_034641835.2. Classification (NCBI taxonomy): domain Eukaryota; kingdom Viridiplantae; phylum Streptophyta; class Pinopsida; order Pinales; family Pinaceae; genus Pinus; species Pinus albicaulis. The sequence goes on along the minus strand of CM076583.1, from coordinate 729,866,861 downwards.
AGCCCCAATAGTGGAATGTGAAGTCTACAACACCTGCTCCTCCACATAAGTATACTCCCTCTCTGCTACGAAGAATCCAAGGCTAAAAAAAAATTCCCAAGCTCTCTCTAAGCCTAAGTCTAGCCAAAAGCTTGGCTCTAAAAATCCCTTTACAAGAGTTATGAGAATATATTTATAACAAGGGGTGGTGACTCTTGGCATGCCCCTTTGTGACACTTGCACTCCTCTCATAACTCTTCAACTTCTTACAAACTAACGCATTACATTACATATGACTCTTGACATTCCAACAAGGACACTTCGAATCTCACTTTTACAATAATTAGAAATAATATTACATTTTCCACTTTTACCCATATAAGACACAATAGGGTAGATACAACTTGACAACCAAGCAAGAAAAAAAATTGTGATGTTGGAGTTGAGGTGAGCTCAAGTCGGGTAACTTTAACTTGGTGTCTCTTACTAACGTACTGATGCCAAGCTTGGTATTGTTCAATGGTCTCCCCAAAATGCATGATAGTGGCAGGCTAAAAGAAGGCTCTTTCTTCCATAGCATCTAGGTACAATGTCTTGGAACCGGTTTGAACCTCTTTGTCAATCAGGAGAAACATTGTTATGATATGAACTTTGCCACCAATTTAGGTCTGCATTTTTTGTCTATTCATCTCCAAGTCCTCCCGGTTTACCATCTGCTTCAACTGCTCCAAGTACTAATCAGTCTCCTGATGTACTTTCCATTTGCGTTTAGTCTCAGTGGGTGTAGCAATTTATGGGATCCGATGGGTTCTCAACATGAAATCGAAACTGCTATATATCCAAACATATCAGGCTTGGATGTTTCTGATGAATCAAGTGATTTTCTTGTTGATCTCGATCAACATTAAAAATATTTCTTTCTCTAGCGCTGCCCGTGACTTCATCTTCTTCACTAGTGTAAGAGGTGATGCCTTGTATCAAATTTTCCACTCATGCACGACGGTGATGGAAAATTGTAAATTCTTAAGGATATTAACAAACTATTTTCTTTGTCGTTGCAAGTCATGTAAGTGGACAACTGCCTTATGCACGATAATAAACTCCTCATAAAGGTCCTTATTAGTGTCTCCAAGTGTGGATACTTCAGCAAGTACCATTTCTCTCATCTCCTCCAGGTATACCTCTGTGGAAGGTGCCTTTTGTGCTATTTCACAGAGATGATCATTCTCTTATTGGACTACCTATAGATTCTATGCCAACTATATATTCGCAGCCGTCAAATACTGAGTGTTAGATCTTGCTACACCTACAAAGGCCAACTTGGCATCGATAATAACATTTGGATTCTTGTTGGCGTCTGCCTCTATCACCCTTTCTCTCATCTATGAAGCTGATGCATTATCATTCTGGAAGTTCTTTCTTCACTCTTGTACAATCCTCTTATGGAGTTCATCATATGGAAAATTGTACAAATCCATCATCGAATCATCATCAAGGGGAACTATCTCCCCTTCCTTGCTCGAAGCTGGGTTTGTGGTTGGAGGTGGAGTCTAAAAAATGACTTGTGGTGCGATATGAATCAGGCCCACATCTTCATCTTGCGGCTCCAATCTCATTTCCATGTCTACAATTTCAATCAACTTCTCAGTCTCATGAGTAAGCTCTCAATCTTGCATCTGTTCGCTCACTCCTTCTACTGCTAGTTGATCCTGTAACTTCTCTTCAACCTGTATGGGTGTCATCTCTTATATTGTAGCACCTTGCCTTCCTTCTTCTTACTGCCTCTGGTCCTCCTCTTGTTCTCTTCTTCTTAACTCTCATTCTTCCCTTAGATCTTTTTCTTCTTTCTATGCTCTTAGTTCTGCTTCCTCCAAGATTTTATTTTCTCTCTTTCTCTGCTCTGCTCCTTGCTTCCTCTTCCTCCTATTTTCTTATATCACCAAAGCTGCTTGTTGAATGATAGGATCCGATTGCATCTTCCAAATTTTCTCCTCCTCTGCACTATCAGCAACCTTCCCCTTTCCCTTATATTGTACCGACATGTTGTCCTCTGTTGCTGTCTCTTCCATAACTACTTCTGTGTGAGGGAAAACTTGAGAAGTCCCAACTATATTGATCGACTCACGGGGTCTAAAGAATTTATATCAATTATTCCATGGTTCCTCCTTTGGCCACTGGTATGCCCCATCAACCCAATTTTAGTATATTCGCGCACCATTGTCCTTGAAAATTCCCCTCAGATCATACAAATTGAAATATTTTATATCGAATTCAAAATTCACTGTGGTTGTTGATTCGGTAGATGCAGCCTTGCGATTATTAATCTCGTATAATCCAATCTGCAATGGAAGAGTGGTCCATGGTGCCTTTTTCATCATATGCACTATTGTTGAAAACCTTATGGCGAGATGGTAAGATAAGTCTTGCATGACAAGTTTTGTGGTGGCATATCTTGGCAAAATATGTGGTGACTTCTACCCACCGAATAGTTTGATCAATGTGCAATCTAGTAATGAAAACCAATCTGCAATCTGTAACATTTCTTCCATCTCTCTTTGTGAAATGCAAGGTGGGTCCTCCTAAAATATAAGCTTGTAAAGCAGGATGATGAAGTGTTATGTAATATGCTCCATAATTCATCTCTGGCTACATTCCAAGAGTAGCTTGCAGTAGATATGCACGATAATTTATCTCTGTGTCCACATCCAGTTCATGATAGGAAACTGATTATGTCCACATATTGCATCTAGTACGTATGCAGACATATAGAATCTAGTTTTCTCTCCCTTGGGAGAATCCTTGGATTTTTTTACATGGGATCTTTGCTAATGACCCAAAAGATCTAACCAGTTGACCAAATTCCCCTCATTCACTACCTGGTTTAATAAGATATCTCAACCTTTAGGAAAGGTATTTGTACTCTATTGGTCATGCATTCTATAAGCTATGATGACCAAAAGTTGGTAGGCCTTCCTGAGTGACCTTATCTTGTACATATGAGTGGGTGTCTTTCCAAATTTTGATGCCTCCTTTACCAAACTGTTGATGATATCCTTTTTTTTTACACAGCTGTCGGTGGAATAAAAAAATGAGTCCACAATATTCAATGTCTCAAGAAGATGATACATCCACTTAAAATCTTCTGCCAGAAATGTAGCAAGCTTCAGTCTATTGGTGTTTCTCAATGTCATAGTTTTCTCATTAGTGTGTGAGACAACCCAGTTGATCACATCAGCACACGAGAAGGCTGGATACCTCCATGTAACCCTGTATAGTCTCGATTGCTTGATGTTGAGATAAACCTATAAGCCCTCTAAATCTGCCCCAAATTCCATTGCAAAAGCATATGTAATATGCTGACATGTCAGTTTGGATCCCTTTTATGCAAACAATTGACTGTCTACATATACTGGCAAGTTAACCAAAACTTGCTCAACTACATCCCCAGTACTTCTTTCAGTAGTTTATTTTGAGGAAAATCTATTTGGTGGCATTGTAATAGTTACTGAGGGAGATTTTCTCAACAACTGCTATACTTATGGGGAAAAAGAGACACTCATTGCAAGCAAACATCAATTTTAAGAAAAATCACTTTCAAGGCATGTTCAAGAAAAAAATCGGGAATATAACAGGAAGGTTTTTGTAATTTTCACTAGGAATAGGGTCTGAATACCTAGGGGAAATGTGCACTACCCAATGATCAGGGTTGAATCTGGACAACTAAGACTGCGCAATGTATAGTTTAGCCTGGGCAGTGAGGTGGGAGAGACTGTGCATTGTGTAGTATCATTGGCCAGAGATGTGGACTGAGCCTTGGAATTGCACAATGCACATTTGGTATAGCCTTTACTGTGCACTACATAGTTCAAGAGGCCAAGCTCTCAACTTGAGACTTCATATTGCGCAGTGCCCAGCTAAGCAAAGTGAAATATGACCAAGGAAATGGAAGATCTTCCCAAGGGAAGTGTGAAAAACGAGAATATATGAGAGATAATGGTGGCTCGAGTGCATATATGACTAAGTATAAACTAAACAAAAAAAATAAAATTTAGAAACTAAATAAACGGAAAGAAAACAAAATCGGTGATCAGAGTAGTTGAAATAATGACCATCAATGAAAAAAAGAAGAACCTATGTGACACTTTTGAAAGGAAAACGATAACTTGAAACAACACTTCTACAAGCTAAAGCAAGATAAAATTCCATCATTCATGCAAATAAACAAGAAAAAAAGGACTTACACAAGTGAAACGACAAAAAGAGATAGAAAAAGTGACCAAAAGCGATAAATGTGAAACTCACTCGGAAAAGTGACAACGATCGCACAAAAGGTTCCTTGATATCCTCGAGAATGCTATATCTCCAAAATCGAGTATGTAAATGAGATCTATGGGTTTTGATTAAATATATTTGAGAAAATTAGCATTTATGATGTGCATGCCAAAAATCAAGGAAAAAAAGACACATGGCGAAAGTTTCCAAAAATTACAAGTGTGCCTCGTTTGGGTTATTAAAATTAGATCCCTAACTTTTTGGGATGTTTTTTTCTTTTTCATATTTTCTTCTTTTTGGGGAAAAAATTTCCATGCATATCACCGATAAATATTGTGCAATTTTTGGAACTAGGCAACTTTCCGGCTCAGTGTACTGCGCAATTTCTGAGCTCAATGAGGAATTGCGTAGTTTCTGGGCTCAATGCAAGAATTATTTTCATGGTTGTGCATTTTATAGGCTCAAAGATAACTTCCATTCATGACTGCACAATTCCAATCACCAAGGCTACCTGCCCTTATGGATTGCACAGTTTGTGGAAGAAATCCCATAACTGTTATGCAAGACTTAGATACTTAGATATGAGGTTAGCTTGTGACTTAGAAACATTAACTAAGTGAAAAGGAACTAATAACAAGCATAGATAAAGGATAAACATGAATCAAGACATGTGCATGATAAGCTCTTTTGAAAATATGTGCATGTGCCTTTTTTGTGTCACTAAAATTAGATCCCTAAGTTTTAGGTATGTTTTTTTCTTTTTTGGGAAAAATTTGCCACGCATATCACCGAGAAATATTGCACAATTTTTGGAACTAGGAAACTTTCTGGCTTAGTGCACTGTGAAATTTCTGAGCTCAGTGAGAAATTGCACAGTTTCTGGGCTAAGTGCAGGAATTCTTGTCATGGCTATGAATTTTCTAGGCTCAAGGATAACTTCCATTCGTGACTACACAATTTCAATCATCAAGGCTACCTGCCCTCATGGATTGCGCAGTTTGTGGAGGAAAGCCCATAATTGTTGTCCAATACTTAGATACTTAGATATGAGGTTAGCTTGTGACATAGAAACATGAACTAAGTGAAAAGGAGCTAAAAACAAGAATATATAAAGGATAAACATGAATCAAAACATGTGCATGATAAGCTCTTGTGAAAATATGGTTAGGCTCCAAAATATAAGAAAAGGCAAAAGTTTGGAGGGTAGTTGTAACCGCTACAACACTGGCGACACATTGGTAGAAGTACAACTATCGCAATGAATCTTGTCTCATTAAAAATTGGTCTCACTCTTCCGGAAGTATTCTTCAATTCATTAATCATCACAACTTCCTCACTTAGTCTTAGTTAAATACATGGTCCCATCTGTCTGCTTCATCGATGGAATACTAACCAAGCCAAGTCAAACTTAGTTGTTTCAATTAAGAATGAGGAGTATATAAGTGCATAAGTAAAAATAAATTTTCAAAGTCTTATTTTCATCTCTGGTGTTGCTCCACTACCCGTGGGCCTGGAAAGTATCCCGACAGAGTCACTTCAGAAACAAAAACATTTCTCTACTTCCAGCGAGCCTGGACGATACCTCGACAAAGTTGCTTGCTTCACCTCTCTACGTAGGACGCCTTTCTCTTATTTTACCCTTTATCTTATTTTTAATTTTTTTTCATTTTTTTGTTTAAAGGACTGTGCGTAGGCACTTATTTATTTCATGGGGTGGAAGAGGGATCCCTACTTATTGGGAGCAAAAGAGGTTCTCCCTTCAGAGAAACATATCTATGTATACCTCAGGCATACTTGTTAAGGTTTTCCTCCCCTCCTTACACTATTTGACTAGGTTGACAAGGATTAACCAAGAAAATAAAATCGATTATAGTAAGTAGTACCTATTAAAATCCAAACATCGTAATTTCACTACAATTTTCTCTGAAAAGGAACTTATTTTCCATCAAAGTATCATCAACTTAAAAGAGTGAAATATTCACACAAAGAGAGGGAATAAAAAATAAAGTGTTGATAGCAGAACAACTTCCTCTTAGATTTCGCCATGATTTCTTTAGAAGCCAAACACGATCTCATGCAAAAACTGACCTATAGATGAAAAAAAATAAAAGGAAAGAAGTGGAATGAAAAAAAAATGAATGTAAAGCAAATCAAAGAAAAACAACAGAGAAAGAAAAATACTACCCCTACTCCTAACCTAAGAAACATATAGGCCAACTAACGTGAAGTAATACTTCCAACGCAGCCATCGGCGCATCTGTTGGCCAATGTAGGGGAGGGAATGCAAGTCAAGAAAGATACACATGCATATCGATAAGCAAGAAAGGTCCGAAAATGAAAACCAAAACGTTCGAATTTTGAATGCACACGCAAAAAAGTAAAGGTGAAAAGCACACAAAAACATTTTGCAGATGTAACATGGTGTCGTGACACATCTCGTGTCAAAGACTTGCAAACACAAACTTTCAAACAACGAAGGCAAGAAAACATAAAGAATGAAGAAAAATTTTCATTTTTCCATAGTGCTCGCTAAGTATGACTCCTCCAATGATTGAGCGATCGGATCATGTAACACAAGTGGAGGATACAAAAATTGTAAAATTGATTGATCTTCAATATGTGCCATGGAGTGATGAGGATCCTCGATATATTCAAAACTCTTCTTATCAGAGTTGGAACTGACCCCAAGGCTATGGGAACCTGACATAACCATCAACTCCGGATGAAGTACCTCAACAACTTGAGAGGGTTCCAACTCATCGGAAGGCAGATCATCAAAGATCGGTGGCTTAGAAAAATCAACAATTGGAAAATAAGAATCGTGACCAACTGAATCAATTAAAAGGTCACGAAATCTACAATCAAAAAATTCAAAATCATGAACACAGGTATCGTCATGATCGAACTAGCTAATCGTACATAGGGAGAGATAGATAATGAAAAAATTTATCCTCTACATTTTCAGAAAGAAAAGAAGAGATATTGGGAGGATCATGAGTAGAAGATTCATCCTCTCCGCATCTAGATAAGAAAGTGACATTGCATGAGTTCTGTGAATGATCATAAGTATTAACATGATTAGAAACTAGATTCTCACAAGGTTCAACTAAAATGATAGAATCATGGAAAATGTCAAGATGATGCGGAAGAGCTACGGAAGGAAGGAATTCATCGTCCATCGCAGATTATTGTTCAACAATGGAATCCGACACATACTCGTCGTAAATGATATCACAAGTTGGCTGCGCAATTCCAACTCCATCCAACACTTGATCCTCATGAACATCAAATGATATATTTGAAATAGGTGAACACAAAGACTCACAATATGAAGGATCAGTTGAACCAAAGGATGGAGGATGAGGAGATGACACTTCGTCACAACCATTAGGATTGTAGTCCAAAATTGTGCAGGAATTCTGAGCATATGGGGTGGGATGAGATGGTGTTACATCAACAGATGAATTCTGAATCTCTCCCACCTCAACCTGTGAAAGTAGAGCTATTTTATGAGAAGAGGACGAAGGGTTACTTGTAACAGTAACCTTGTCCGTTGCAGTTTTAGAAGCTTTATGAGCAAGGTATGTCGGGTGTGTTTTAAGAGATTCTAACTCGTGTAGAGTAAGTGAAATGCAAAAAATATATAGAAATATTCTAGACATAAAATCCCAATCAACTTCATCTTCTGGAAATTCAAAAAAAAAATGCATAAAACGATGTGAAAATGATGTAGTGATTCATCAGGGGATTTTCTCATTTCTAAAATTTTATTGCACAAATGTTTTTAATCACACTTGTCAAAAGCGCGAAACAATTATGTGACAAGATGTTCGAAAGAGTGAATGGAGGCATCAGTCAATGTGTAACACCATTGCCTTATGCACCCTTCGAACGTGAGAATGAACAACCACCAACCAACATCTGCAATGGGGATGTCGCGCTTTGTGAAAAATTGAACAAAAAGTTTAGTATGCTCAAGTATGGTTGTTTCACCCTCACCGTCAAATTTAAAATGTGAAAATTCATCAATGATATTCATCGGCACTTGAAATTTTAGATCTTTGGAAAAACATGTCAGGAATTTTATTTTGGAAGAAGTCATAAAATGAGTATGAAAATTAAAAATAGACTTCAAGGACATTCAAGGGATCTCCCTGATATGAAGTCCCAACTAGACCTCACATCATTTGGAGTAGGAGTCCTAGCAGTGGATGTTAATGATATATCTTGGATTGCAAAATGCATAGAGTGGTGCATGGTATATTTGGTGAGAACAAGCGTGTGACGTTTGATGATGACAGCCTCAGCCACTTGCAGTGCCTTTTCGATTTGCATGTATCAGTCAGATTTTGCGAGCCCTTCCCCGTGTATAGGGGGAATTTGGGTTGTATTTGTATCTCATGTACTAAAATATTATTGTATAAGTCCTCGCTGGTATTCCAGGCAAAACATGTATGTGGGATTCATCATTCCATTTTTCTGGCACCTATTTATGCCAGCATGTACTTTATGGTTCGGTTCCTTGTTTACTGGACATCCTATTCTTTTGTAGTTTGTCTTGGCGGGCATAGGTATGCCTCCCCCGCCGCCTTTAGCACAGGTACCACTTCATAAACTAGAGACTTGTTGCACCTGTAAGTCTCATCTCCTCAGGGTCTAGTCCTTTAGCACATTAGACTACCTTCCATTTCTCTCTCTGACTTCCCTCTTGATGTCTAGTGATTGAGTTCTTACAACGTACTTCGGTCATACGATTTTCTCCTAACACTTGTACGTTGGGGGGAAATCTGTTACAACATTTTTTGGTCATCTAACCTTTTATCATTAGATGAAACCAAGTACACCATGTAAGACCAATTTTACCCTAAGTAAAATTGCTATCACTATGTGAAATAACTTAGTAAAACACCTTTATTAAGTTGTTTATGGTCTAAATAGGAAACCCCAAAAGGAAATAATAAACAAATCTACATTTGTTTATATTTCCTGGTCATATTTAACCCAAAACAAGGAAATTAATTAAATAAATCATTATTTATTTGATTATTTCCTAGGAATAAGTTATTTAAATCATCATTTAAATAATATTTCTAGTTAAATTTGACTAAATCATTTTAAATAATTAGATAAATCATTATTTATTTAATTATATTCCCACCATTTCCCTAAAATAATAAATAAATAATTTATTTATTTATTGTTTATTAATAAAGGAATTGACCCAAGTCAAAATTCCTTTTCCCTCCAACAAATATAATAAAATATTCCTAAAGGGTGTTTCTAGAATTTGATTAATAATATTTTATTCATGCACCAAGTTCTAGATAACCCTAATATTTTGTTATAAATAGAAGGGTTTTCCCCATTCATTAGTCACCTCCATTGCATTAGATCACTCTGGATCTATATTAGGTCACATTCTCCATTTTTGCCTTGTGAACTCCCATTGAGTTCTATGTTTGTTTGGGTTTTCTACTACACCAAGAGAGAGGAATTTTAGATCTGAAGCGATGAGGACTTTCAAGAACCCATCCCATTGAGGAGAACCGGAAAACACCTTTCTTGTTTTCCTCTTAGATGCCCCCTTTTAATATAATATAAAAATTCTTTCAAATACATTGTTCTTGTCTTGTCTATTGGATGCATGGAGCCACATTTTACTTTACCCGCTTAATGTCTTTTATGCTTAGATCTGGATTTGTGCAGCATTATTTGGATCACCTAATTGTAGATTTAAAGATATTTGGCAGCCATAATCGTTGTTAGGGCTATTTGTTATGCGTAGCTAAAGTGATATTTTACGACAAAAGATTCATACTAACAATTGGCGACTCCACACTGGTTTTCTTTTGCGACCGCTGTCGTTGTATATATTCCTACATATCCAAATGTTTCAGACCCTAGGTTTTCTCTTCCATTTTATGTTTTTCCTATTTTTATGGTGCTTTCCACTTCTAAAACCCTCAAACAGTCAAATTTTTAACTTCTGTGTGTTTCTGGCCTTGTTACGCAAGTGACAGACATCAGCCGCAGCTGAGACGACAACTTTTTCTGAAATTTGCCGCCGAGAGACCCGGATCTGTAGGTCACACTTATCGGCCAAAAAACTATGACCTAGCCTTGAGGTCACACTTTTCTGCCCAAAATATGTGACCTGGACTAAAAATAGGTCAGAACCTGCGACTTGCATTGTTTTCTGCAATTTTCCAACACTTTTTATGGGTTTGTCTGAAGCTTCTGTGTGGGTTTTCCAGCCTCTGTCTCCACCTATTTAGACCTGTTTCTGATCTGTTTCACTCAACTAAGTGGGAATATTTCCCCCTAGGGCTTTAGTACCCTCCACTTTTGGTGGGCGAGTTTTAGCTATTTTAGACGTCTAAATTTTCAACGTTTTAGCCTTCTTATTTTTAGATATGATACCTCCTTTTCAAATCCCTTAGATCAGCTCTTATCCCTTTCAAGTCACCTCATATAGTCTTGTTTGGGTTTACCTCTAGGGCCACCTCTTCGTCCCTCCTCCCTTTAGCTGATTTCCCCTTTTGTTACAACAACCTTGCTTCTACCTCTTTGCTGTTCTTTGCACCTCTTTCCAGCGGATTTATCCTTTAGATCCCTGTCCCTCCCGACCTTAGATCTATCGGCCTCTTTTTCGTGTGTTTCGACTAGATTTTTACCCTCTTTTTAGACTATTTTTTAGAGACCCACCTTCTTGGGTTAGATCGATGCATTGTTAGCTGTTAATTTTTTGTTATTTCAGCATTATATACTGTTCTCTGCAGATTTATTTTCAGTTACATAGCACACTTTTTTATTTTATTCTCAAAACGTCTGGGTTTAAAAATTAAAATTAACACACGCCACACACTCACCCTAAGTGAAGAAGAGCCTGGTTAACACCACCTGGAAAAGACTTTAAAATCAATTGACACTGCACCTCTCTGCCCTTTTTTCGACATTGACCTCACTTGATCTTGCACCTCCCTGTCTTTGTCGGTTTTTCTTCTTCCCGTCATCATTACGCCTCCAATGCATTTATCCTGGATACTTCTTGGCCTTGACCCTCAATTTCTTGTTGGTCGACTTGCTCCTTCCCGTCGTCGTTGAGTTAGTCTGCCCCTAAGTCCGCACTCTGACTCATCTTCTGATTCTTTGGTTCTCCCCCTGTTACCTTCACCATGTCTGGTCCAGGGCCTAACGCTAGTGGCAACCTTGGCCCTAATGTTGGGACTGTTGCTAGCAGAACCGCCACAGTAACTACCTCGACTGCTCCCTTGCTCCCCTTCATGGCAGGCCTCAGTCTCCCCGATTTCAATCAGTTGATCAATGATCCTATCCGTCACGATGTTAGTTGGCCTGCTATGCCAACCAAGCTCCCCTCTGACATTTCCAAGTTCGAAGGCATTGCTGGAGAGGATCCCTCCAACCATATCCGATCTTTCCACATGTGGTGTTCATCCCATTCCATTACTGATGATTCCATCCGTCTTAGATTTTTCCAACGCACGCTTACAGGAAAAGCTTCTAAGTGGTATGTCGATCAGCCCACTTCCTCCCATACCACCTTTGTGCCTCTTTCTCAGGATTTTTTATCTTACTTCCAACTTCCCCTTCGTTATGACACTGGTATCGAACTTTTGACTTCTTTCCTTCAATCATCTGCGACCCGCCTATCCGATCATGTCCGGGAATGGCGGAGAAGAAAGAGCCTATGTCAATCTCCTACCTTCGAAGACCGGGTCTACATGGACTGATTCCTTAGATCTCTCTTGCCCCCTATCGGGAAATATGTCGCATCGCATTTTCCTCAAACCGAAGAAGCTTCCCTCCAAATGCCATTAAAATATGACCTGATCTACGCTCAGAAAGGTTATGTTTATACTGTTCTACCTGATCTCCCCAGACTCGGTGATTCCCATACACCAGGGGCACCTCATGTCACCGACCATATCATTGGATCAATCTCTCATACACACGCCCAACCTCCCATGGGTTATGGTTTTCCTATGGGGGGAGGCAGCACCTTCCGCACTTTTTCCCCTCCCGGTAACACGTCTCTAGGATACGGCATGCCCCCTCGTTTGGCCCAACCTCCTACTTACCACACTGTTACCCAACCCCCTTATTATCCATGTCCACAGCTTGGTGCTCTAGCTCCTCCAACATCAACACCTCTGCCTCCCTTGCCTTCTCAACCCTGGCAACAGCAGTCATCGCCCCCTCAAGAGCAGGTGGATGCACAGCAGGGATTTGTGGCTACCCAACCACCTAATAGACAGGTAGCCACTCAACCTTCCCCTTTTGGTTCCTTCGATTACCAGATTCTCATGATGAACTCTGATCAATCTTTACCTATCGACCTTAACCTTCAGACTTGGTCTCGTCAGTACTCCACGCCTCCCACTCCATCTATCCCTGAGTCCCCATCTTCAGGTCCTACAGAGCCTCTGTCGACACCCAATGGTCCATTGCAAATCCCTCCACCCAAATTTGAGGTTCATACCAAGATTCTTAAGGGCCCATTACGCCGATCTGCTGCCTCTGGTCTAGCTGCCCATTAATATAGCATAGTAGATGATCTGGCACAATCTCCTGTTGCCATTTCAACACTGGAACTCCTCCAGTCATGTCCTTCTCAAAAGAAGGCTCTACTATCTGTCGTGGGTGTTGCAGATCCTGTTGATGACCAATTGATTGTTTTCAATGCCCGTCAGTCATACCATCCCACCCTTCCTGCTTCTGTTTCTTTCCAAATCCCAGTCAAAATCCGAAACGCCAACGTCGCTCGATGTATTATTGATGAGGGGACATCTACCTGTGTGATGTCTGCTTCGGTTTGGAAGCAACTTGGATCTCCTAAGCTGGCCCCTTCCACAATCACCCTTCGTGCGTGGGATGGCCATGCCTCCCATCCCATTGTCATATTCCGTAATTGTCCCATCACCCTTGCGGGCAAGACTATTTGTGTCGACGTTGAAGTTATCAACACCCCTCTTAACTATAACATTATTTTGGGGCGTAGTTACACCTATGCCATGTCTGTTGTCCCATCTGCAGATCACCGCAAGATGTTTTTCCCTCATAATGGAAAGATTGTCACCATCGACCAGTTGACATATCATGAACCCAAATCTCAGACCTCCCCTGAGTCCACCATCTCTATTGTCACCAATAAGAAAACTATTGATTCTTTGACCAGTGTTTCCCCTGGTGTCTACAAAGACTCCTCCTTGCTTGGAACTTTCCTTGGTATTCCTCCTCCCCCTGTCTCTAATCCCAGCTTAGCGAATGTTTGCATGATGCAATCGTCTCGCGCTGACCTTAAACAGCCTGCTTCAGCTAGTCAGCAACCTCAACCTCAACCTCGCCCGCCACAACCTGCTCCTAGCCCATCGCCTCAGCCAACCAGACCTCTTCCTTCTAGCCCTTCTCCTACTGCTGGGACCCATGAGCCCCTCTATCCTCCTGGGTCGGTTCCACCAGGTCTCAACCATCTTAGAGCTATCCCTCCTGGCCATTACCCGATTGGTTAGATACCTTTCCTTACTCCCCCTCCCGGATTCTATTCATTTCCCATCATGGCCACCCTCTCCCTCCCCAATTTTACCCTGAGAATACCCACCTGGTACCTTCATCCTCCAGCCGCAACCCTGCCTGGTCAACCCAAACCTTATCTTACTTTGACTTTAGTTCAACCGGTCCCCATCACTTCTCCCGCTGCACAAGTGCCTCAATCACCTCAACAGGAACCACCTCCTGTTACGACCGCTTTGGGTAAGAAGGGCAAAGCTCGCAAGGGGCCATCAATGGAAAAGGCTGCCCCGACAAACCCTGCCCCTCCTCGGCCTCCAAATCATACCATCCAGTGTGCTTTGTGTGATGTTGTTGGTCACGCCACCCATACCTGTCCCGAATTTCCTAATCTCAAGCCCATGGTTAATGTCACGTTCCCTGAGTCCATGGTCCTGGAAGCCTTTGTTCCTTCTGTGACCGCGGACAAGAACCCCAAGACTATTCACACCAACCACCCCTGTGCTTTGTGTGATCACCATGGCTCTACTATTTTCTCTCGTGCCTTAGTTGGGGATCCCTTATTGCCTCACCTATGGCAGACCTCATTTTGTCGACATCAGCTCATTTGCTCCAGAAGCCAGGTCTAGAGGGCGGTGTACCTTGGTTCGAGCTCCTTTCAGCATGATCATGATTCATATACTTGATGGTCCAGTGATGCAGTAGCAGCTATTGGTTATTCCCGGGTGTGTGTGAGATGTCTCAACCCTCATAATGGGGTGGCCCTGTAGGTAGCCCCCCACTTGCCTGGATGACTTCTTCATTTCAGCCTTTGATGCATCTCCTTACGTTTGATGATGACGGCCTCAGCCAATTGTAGCTCCTTTTCGATTTGCATGTATCAATCAGATTTTACAAGCCCTTCCCCGTGTATAGGGGGAATTTGGGTTGTATTTGTATCTCATGTACTAAAATATTATTGTATAAGTCCTGGCTGGTATTCCAGGCAAAACATGTATGTGGGATTCATCATTCTATTTTTCTGGCACCTATTTATGCCAGCATGTACTTTATGGTTCGGTTCCTTGTTTACTGGACATCCTATTCTTTTGTACTTTGTCTCGGCGGGCATAGGTATGCCTCCCCCGCCACCTTTAGCACAGGTACCACTTCATAAACTAGAGACTTGTTTCACCTATAAGTCTCATCTCCTCAGGGTCTAGTCCTTTAGCACATTAGACTACCTTCCATTTCTCTCTCTGACTTCCCTCTTGATGTCTAGTGATTGAGTTCTTACAACGTACTTCGGTCATACGATTTTCTCCTAACACTCGTACGTTGGGGGGCAATCTGTTACAACATTTTTTGGTCATCTAACCTTTTATCATTAGATGAAACCAAGTACACCATGTAAGACCAATTTTACCCTAAGTAAAATTGCTTTCACTATGTGAAATAACTTAGTAAAACACCTTTATTAAGTTTGTTTATGGTATAAAAAGGAAACCCCAAAAGGAAATAATAAAAAAATCTACATTTGTTTATATTTACTGGTCACATTTAACCCAAAAAAGGAAGTTAATTAAATAAATCATTATTTATTTGATTATTTCCTAGGACTAAGTTATTTAAATCATCATTTAAATAATATTCCTAGTTAAATTTGACTAAATCATTTTTAAATAATTAAATAAATCATTATTTATTTAATTATATTCCCACCATTTCCCTAAAATAATAAATAAATCATTTATTTATTTATTGTTTCTAAATAAAGGAATTGACCCAAGTCAAAAATCATTTTCCCTCCAACAAATATAATAAAATATTCCTAAAGGGTGGTTCTACAATTTTATTAATAATATTCTATTCATGCACCAATTTCTAGATAACCCTAATATTTTGTTATAAATAGAAGGGTTTTCCCCATTCATTAGCCACCTCCATTGCATTAGATCACTCTGGATCTATACTAGGTCACATTCTCCATTTTTGCCTTGTGAACTCCCATTGAGTTCTATGTTTGTTGGGGTTTTCTACAACAACAAGAGAGAGGAATTTTAGATCTGAAGCGCTGAGGACTTTCAAGAACCCATCCCATTGAGGAGAACCAGAAAACACCTTTCTTGTTTTCCTCTCAAGTGCCCCCTTTTAATATAATATAAATATTCTTTCAAATACATTGTTCTTGTCTTGTCTATTGGATGCATGGAGCCACATTTTACTTTACCTGCTTAATGTCTTTTATGCTTAGATCTAGATTTGTGCAGCATTATTTGGATCACGTAATTGTAGATTTAAAGATATTTGGCAGCCATAATCGATATTAGGGCTATTTTTTTATGCGTAGCTAAAGTGATCTTTTACGACGAAAGATTCATACTAACAGTCTATGTATCAATATACATTATATGTTTGGATTATTTTATATTTTTATGGGATTTTCTTCATTTTACTAATTGACAAGTTATATTGTTGGTATAATATCTTTATCTATGATTCACATTGTAGGTCGTAAAGACATTCATAACAAGGAACTTCCATGAGGAATGAAAATTTATCCCAATAAATTCAATAGACTCCCCTACTATGAGCACATAGAAATTTTTCATTTGTTTGATATAATGCACATTGGGAAGAATGTAACAAAAACCTTATGGTGAATCTTAAATAGGAGAGATAAAGAAAAAATTTGTAACGAGGTTGACCATGCATTTAAAAGTGTGATTCATTCAAATAGAGACGAAGATAGCCAAAATATAATCACCCTTCCATGGTTACTGACAGAGCAACAAAGAAAACATGTTAAAGAGGTTATTGAAAAAATTAAATTTCCAACTAGATTTTCTTTAAACATAATCCTAACAAAGAAAGGTGTGTTAGGTGGGCTTAAAACTCATGATTTGCATACATTCATTAAGGTAATTATTTTGGTGTATACATATTTTATACATTGGTGAAATTTATTTTTAAGTAGTGTTTTTTTTTTCTACTAATTTGGGCAAAAATAATGATCGACCATTATTTTTATTATAGTATGTTTTACCTTTATCTCTCCAAGAAAAATTTGACAACATTTTCAAACAAGTTATATATGATCTTGCCAAATACATGAGGTAAGTGGAGATTTATGTGAAAAGTATAATTTGTTCAATAAGTTGTTGTGTCACATATTTCCATTGCATGTGTTTTTCTTGTCATCGTGTATTATATCATTTTTTTGTTGAAACCTATGATTTTCTTGCTTCATTTGTAGATGGTTGTCATCTAAAGAAATTGATAAAAAATATATAAAGTATTGGAGAAAAAAAATTCCTCGTCTAATGTATGAAATGCAAAATTATCTACCTCTGGTATTTTTCAATGCACAAGAACACTACCTCATACACCAAGTCAAGGAGATTGAAAAGTGTGGACTTGTACTAACAATATCATAAGTTTCCTTCTATTTATAGAGGAAACACTACATCATTTGGATCATTGAACATTATGGAGACTTATCTTCTCTTGTCTTATACACTGAGTGTGTCTAAGTAGATTGGCCTCCTAAGGAGGACTTGTTAATGTGGATGGTTCTCTTTTGTTGGATGATTATTGGTGAACTTTGATGGATGCATGCTAAATTTAGTAATTTATTAGTATTTATCTTATTTATGTTGATGGATAATGGTTATTAATATTTCACCGTCTCATTATCTTCCTTAGACAAGGTTTTCATCAAATTCTTTGAGGTGACCTATGTGGAAGCTCCTTCCCTTATTTATTTTTGAAAATTGTAGGACAACTAGGTCAAACTTCCAAGAGACACAACTAATGTCTCCCTTAGTCTTTGAAACTACATCCATTCCATTTGATTTTCAAGTGTGTTGATCCTTGACTTCATATGCTATACATAAAAAAAGGAGTTATTGTTGTCACTTGTGACAATTATTATTTAATTAAAATTATTTTTCTTTTATTGTTTTAGGGTATCTTAGGGTTAAATTATGGAAAAATATTTCATTTTCAACATTAAATAGCTCGAAGACTTAGTCCCAAAGTTAGAAGGTGATTTGGAATATATTATGAAATACAAAGTGTCAAGTTTAATGTTTTTTTATCCTTTTTCTAGGGCCGATGTCTAGGGTATTTAGTGCTGTTATATAGTCTTGTATAGAAAAAAATGTTGTAATTCAATTTTTGTTTTACTCTCACTGTAGTCCTTAATTTTTCACTTTATTGTCATTGGTCTAAGTGTTATTTATTATTTCTATTGTAAATTGGTGCACTGCTGCAATTTTCTATTTTACAAGTTAATTTGCTACAATATCTTGATTGCATGTGCCTGGGGACCTTCCTTGATCATATTTGATGACCTAATACATTAGAACGTCTTTAGGGCCCTTTGAACTCAAACTTAGTAATTACTTTCAAACCCACCATTAGTCCTAATTGTTTAATTCTTTGTAATGGTGGCGATAAAAGTAAAAGCCTTAGGGGGTCCTTGAATTGGTTTCACAGGTCATTATTTCCCTAAGATATACTAGGGAGGCCTCCTTAGTGTTATATTGTCTCTATCACTAAACGAGGGGAGTATTTTCTAAAGTGATAAAGGTGATTCTCGCCATGTTACTCATTTTCTTAGTCACATAGTGAAACTTTACTCTAAGGTAGAAGATTTTTCTCAAATAAGATATGGTCGGTATTATAATTTCTATGTTAATATATAAGAAAACGTAATAAAATAATAAAATATAAAGAAGAAATGAATCTTCTCTACTTAAGAGATAGTAAAAATGCTCCTAAGTTAGATTAAGCCTTTGAAATTACAATCTCTTGACATCTCTCCTACTAAAAATACTTTTAATTTTGAATGAACTTTTTTATTAAAATGTTAATGAATTCAGATATCTAAATGATAAAACTCAAGATATCCTTCTCCATGAACCCATTCCTCGCAAATGCATGAGGATGTTTTAGATTAAAGAGACATATAAGAATACTATAACACCAAGTCCTTAACCAAAGGTTGAACTTGTTTTTTTAAATATTTTTATTATTTACATGTTTATAAGAGTTTTCTCATATTGCCATATCACAAATGGAAATAAAAAATATATTAAATATTTTATACAAAATCCATAATAAATCATATCCAACCAGGATAAGGGTTTTTTACTCTCTCCACATTAGAGATGGAAATAAAAAAGAATATTAAAAATTTCATTAAAAATGGATATATAAATCACATCCAACTAGAATAAGAAGGTTAATTGAAAAAAAATCAGTTCAGTCACAATTTGGGAGAGTCCAAGTTCATATTGTAAAATCGGCATAATCCAAGTCAGATTTTGAGAAGAAATTTCTAAAATTTAATGAATTAAAAATATTTTGTAATGATTTTGACAAGTGAGTATTATTTTCATTTTAAGCATGTAGCTTTTAATGCAATTTGTGTAAATATAAACAACAAATTACGATATTTAAATTACACAACTCAAACTTATAATTTTAACAAATATCTTCTAAATTCCCTAAAAACCTCAAAATTACCTAATAACTCCTATAAAAAATACTCAAAACGCAAAGGCTCTATTCTCCATAGCAACACTACAAAATTCTCACTCCATCTGCTGGTCAGATAAATGTAACATCTCTCTGAACAAAATGCAAATGCCCAAAGACACCACAACCATAATCAACATGCAACTGTTCTAAATTATCCTCTGCCATTGAAACATGATCTACTCAGGTTTCCCGTTATCCTAAGCACTCACATGAAGGGAGTCACGTTGTTAATGAGTTAAAGGTTGAAATATCTCATCCTTGTAATAACCCATTCAAACAATTTTTTAAACATTTTTTTTATAATATGGAAAACTGAGTTTCAGTTTAGATTGATGTTTCAATCCTGAATGAAGGATGACCATAATGATGTTAAGCTAAAACTTCAATAATATTTATGTTTAAATATTTAATGATATTTATTATATTTTATAATTATAATTTTTGTTTCTAAGTGGCTTAAGTTTTTTGGATATTATATTAGGTTTGATTTGTGGTGTGTATTAACATGAATGGATTTAGTGTTTTAAGAATGCACCTATCACTATCTATTTTACACCACCTAAATTTACAATTATAAATTTTATTTTAAATAATAAATTTATTATTTAGAAATTTTATTAATGTTTTGTATTTATAAAAATGGTAATATAATTTTAATGTTTTGTATTCATAATAATGGTAGTATTTTATGTGTCTTCAAAATGTCCATTTAAGGCACATCTCTTCACCCAATTATGATTTATATTTACTTAGTGTTCCTTAAAGGATTTCCCTATCTCACCAAAATAGTGTTTACCAGAGACATAAACACATTCATGATGTTTTGGATCAATAATATCTTTCACACAATCTAGCATGCCTTTGGGAGTGTTAGGGGCGTTAGTGTCAGTCTAGTCATACTGCCATCAGTGATCAAAACTGCTCTTTTGCATTTGCATATTAGGAGTCTCATACCGAATAAATTTCACCATTCTGCTAGGTCATGGATTCATTGATGGTAGTAAATTTTTATCAGTTTTCCCTCATGAGGAAGTTGTTGATTCTCCTCTCTATGGTCTTCAATCATTAGTCACTTTGATTCTCAAAAAAATGTCATTAGGTCATAGGATGGGTCTCATTAGTTTCTAGGGTCTCACCATGGTCAAATTAATGAGTCAAATGTCAATAAATGTCACCAAGGTCATGAGGAAGTCAATAAAATCAAATTCACAGCACCTAGAAGATCAAAGATATATTCTATTCAGTTTGATGTAATTTTCACCTCAAAACCATGTTTTGTGGTGAAAACATGATATTTTGCCTTTATTATTATTCATCATATGTAATAAGTCACAATTGAGAAAGCTGTCATCTCCACAAAGTCATCTCCCTGCCTTCAGAGAAGTTTTTCGTAACATGATCAGTGTCAAATCACCTTCCAAGAAGATCCATCAGAAAGATCCCAGAAAGAGCTTTCCAACGGTATATTACACTCTTAAAACTGACTTCTGGATTGAAATTTATGCTTAAGTGAAGTAAAATTCCCTATATCTTCAAATAACCCCTATTTCCCATTTTTCCCTTAAAAATTTATATTTAAAGTTTTAATATGTTCCTTATGAAAATTCCTTTTCCTCTCTCTAATCATAAAATCACATTATAAAATTATTAAACTACAAATGTGATTTATTCAAAAACCACTTCCCCACCATTACCCCTAAACTTTATAATAAAAGTTTATGTTATACATATAAATTCCCCACCGATCATAACCACTTCCCCTCCATGTCCCTTTGAAACTTTATAATAAACATTTTAAGAGTTTTTATTATAAAACCCCATTCTGATCACATAATCATAAACCCCACCGTTTCCCATTACAATCACAACATATGATATCTCCGCTCCGATCGGCCCTCCTCTTAACGAAAACTTTGATGTGATTGAACGTCCTGATTGCCATGTCCCCCGCTTGAATTAAGTCGTCGATTGAAAAGCCCTAACATGATTAACTCATTTCCAATTCCACCGTTTAAATCCTGCGTCCGATTAACCACGCCCGATTACACCATAACTGTTGATCCGATCAACGATCCAACAACTCACAACCCATCGCTCATTGGCATCGGTGTTCCCATATATGTTTCATCTCCACTCCCCTCCGATTCTAATCCCGATTGACCCTCGGGCCCACCTCATAAACTTTCGATCTACTTCATAATAAAAGGGGTTTATTCCTTTGTAAGGTTTAATATTTCATTTATTCTGTGGAATTTCCCCTCCATCGCATCAGCGAAAGCCTATTATGTTATACACCCACTCCCTCCTCTGATCCCAATTACGATTTCAACACTCCATTATATATTACCTCCCCCTCCGATCCCGATTGCGATTATTCTTGTGTATTAAATTGCATCCCACAACATATTTCAAATATTTTATATGTTCCCAAGCCCTTCCAATTCCGATTACAACGCGGATCCCACTTCCATTCCCTTTTCCCATTCAAAATCATTTCTCCCTTCACTAAAAGCATAGTTTCGTTTCAAAGCATTTTATTAAAAAGTCAGCAAATAATGGAAATCAATAGTCAAAGGCCGAGAGCTAAATAAAACAAAGATTGCTCCAGCAGCAGCAAAGTAGGGAATCTAGTTTTCGGATTGCCTATTTTATTTCATCCATGTATAACAGCGAATATCCAAGGATTCAAATGTAATGTTGTCCCTTATTTTAGGGGGAAAATTGTTGTTTTTATCTTCATATTCAGATTTCAATTCTTGAGGTGTCAGAACAACTCCCTTTTTCTGTGGATCTATGTTCCCACATTTCAACCTATTTATTGTAATTGTAAAACATTTGTAAAACAATCTGTAACTCAAAACTAGGGGAATAGTGTGGAAGAACATTTTAGATATGATACTTTGTCATTCTTTACCGGGGAAGATATTACTGGGGTGATTAATCTTTTATGCTAAATATTCCCCAGTATGGTTGCCAGAGATGTTAGCACCCGAAATGAACCCAAGGCTGAAAAGGGAAAAATAGGGTAACAACTAAACCACGCTCAGCCTTGTAGCTAGCCCTACAAGGAAAGGAGAGGACTCTATCCGTAAAGATAGATATTCAATGAAACACAATAATGATCTAATATTAGGCTAGGTAAAAACATGGGAAAAATATCTAATAAAATGAAATGAATGAATTTCAGGTATGTGTGGGATAAAATGAGGCAGTTTAAACTGGGGATTAAATCAGGACGCGGGGTATTTCATGGGGCAAGATAGGCAAGAAAGTTAGCAATTAAAGTTAAATAAGGATGGGATGGAAAGACTGGTGAGGAGCTGAAAAGGGCACAAATGAAATGGATCCTTTTGAATGCTTTCAAGACAGAAAGGTAGGATCCATTTTCATGCCCTACCTTGGGAAAACATTCATATTTTGTGCTTTTCTCTTCTATTTGAAAAGGATCCATTTCTTTTGTGCCCTTTTCAACTCCTCACCAGTCTTTCCATCCCTTCCTTATTTAACTTTAATTGCTAACTTTCCTGCCTATCTTGCCCCATGAAGTACCCTCTTTCATGATTTAATCCACAGTTTAAACTGCCTCTTTTTATCCCACAAATCCTTGAAATTCATTCATTTCATTTTATTAAATATTTTTCCCATATTTTTACCTAGCCTAGTATCAGATCATTATTGTGTTTCATTGAATATCTATCTTTACGGAGAGAGCCATCTCCTGTCCTTGTAGGGCTAGCTACAAGGCTGAGCGTGGTTTAGTTGTTACCCTGTTTTTCCCTTTTCAACCTGGGGTTCATTTCGGGTGCTAACATCTCTGGCGACCATACTGGGGAATATTTATCATAAAAGATTAATCACCCTAGTAATATCTTCCCCAGTAAAGAATGACAAAGTATCATATCTAAATTTTGATGGTGAAAAACACTTGGATACATATAAAGGTTGAACTATTCACCTGGCAACTCCATTCACTGAAAGATCCAGAAGTCAACACTTCATGGTGACTCCACTGCAGGAAGATCAGTAGCTTCAATATTTTTAAGATGGAAAGTGTTGCAAGAAGATATGCTCCCATGAGCCGAGATCATATTCCAAGTTTCCCAAATAAAATTCCAAAGGTGGATTGGCTTCAGAATTTTCCTATGTTCAAAAACGTGAAAGGTAATGATGTTGCTCTTCATCTGGTGAGATTTCACATCCATGTGCATAAATTAAGGATTGATTTTTCTGAAGATTGCTTGATGAAGATGTTCATGGCTACTTTGGAAGATGAAGCTCGATCTTGATATGAAAGTTTGCACCCTGCTTGTATTTATGGTTTAAAATATTTTCATACAATATTCTTTGAAAGGTACAAAGAATATTGTCCATCTTTAATGTTAGTGCAGAATTGTTGTAAACATGTTAATAGTTTCATTGAAAATCTTGAGAATTTTTATGGAGATGATGAATTCATGGATGAAGAAATCATGGAAGCCCTATATGAGAATCCATTTCAGCAGCATATAGAAATTTTAGAGGATGCTTATCAAGATCAGCAGGTTGAAGATTTTTATACAGTTGAAAATTATGGAAGACAAGGTTTTATTTCAAATCTGATTGAAATAAAGGACGAGCTGTAGGAAAACGATGTTCCTGTCTCAGACAGAGATAGAGTTAAATCAGATCTAGATTCAAAATGTGATGATGACGAGTCTATCAAGGAGTGTTCTATTGTTAAGGACACCTCAAATGAAGAAAATAGAGTTACAGACCTAAACGCTCTCATCCCATGAGAACTAGATCTTCACGAGGAGGTAATCCATTCCCTTAATAAAAAAACAAGATGAGATCTTTGTTCAAATAAGTGTAAAAGTTTCTTTGGATGAATCTGTAGTAGATGATAGAAATGACAATATTGGATCTCAAGAACCATCTGAAGTTTCTTTTCTTATGACTAACGAATATGATGAGAAACATGACAATCTGGTTGTCATATCATATGAATATGACCAACAATATATTCAAATTACAGCAGATCAGAGCATATAGGACTGCCATTCAGATTCTTCTGCCTATGTCTCATGTTTTGAATTTTTTTTTCAAGAGGAAATCTACTCATCTACTTGTTTATAATTTTTTGAAAACCAAGACCATACTCTTACCGAGGTACATTGTGAAGAAAGATCAAAATAAAGAGAAAAAGACACCTTGTTTCTTCAGCAGGAGGTAAATATTCATGTTTTTCAGGACCCAGTGGCAAATTTATTGCAGTCAGCAGTGAAGGTAATTATTGCAGTATTCAGTGATGAAGGAGATCATGCTCAACTATGCTTTTGGATGCCCAGTTGCAAGTATCTATTGTTGCCCAAAGCATCTGATCAGGAGAATCAATCAAGGAGGCATTTTCTTGATTGGTTACACTGGCATTTTAATATAGCCTGATGGTATATTGTCTTGTAAGAAACACAAGTGTTCATGTACTACCATCAAGCTTCAAGTTTAATTTTGTCTTAGTCAGCTTTGAGTCACTTTTGAGTTAGTTTGTCGAGTTAAGTTTCTTTTAGTATTCAGTTTGGTTTTTATTTATTGACTCCATGCCCAATGGATAAGGCTACTTGGTCTATGGTGTTCTTGGCACCTCCAAGGAGCTACCATCCCCATTGGAGCCAATGTTAGTGTCAGTCTAGTCATACTGCCATCAGTGATCAAAAATACTCTTTTGCATTTTCATATCAGGAGTCTCATACCGAATAAATTTCACCATTCTGCTAGGTCATGGATTCATTGATGGTAGTAAATTTTTATCAGTTTTCCCTCATGAGGTACTTGCTGATTCTCCGCTCTATGGTCTTCAATCATTAGTCACTTTCATTCTCAAAAACATGTCATTAGTTCATAGGATGGGTCTCATTAGTTTCTAGGGTCTCACCATGGTCAAATTAATGAGTCAAATGTCAATAAATGTCAACAAGGTCATGAGGAAGTCAATAAACTCAAAGTCACAGCACCTAGAAGATCAAAGATATATTCTATTCAGTTTGATGTAATTTTCACCTCAAAACCATGTTTTTTGGTGAAAACATGATATTTTACCTTTATTATTATTCATCATATGTAATAAGTCACAATTCAGAAAGCTTCCATCTCCACAAAGTCATCTCCCTTCCTTCAGAGAATTCTTCCATAGCATGATCAACATCAAATCACCTTCAAAGTAGATCCATCAGAAAGAGCCCAAAAAGATCTTTCCAAGGGTATATTACGCTCTTAAAACTGACTTCTGGATTGAAATTTATGCTTAAGTGAAGTAAAATTTCCTATATCTTCAAATAACCCCTATTTCCCATTTTTCCCTTAAAAATTTATATTTAAAATTTTAATATGTTCCTTATGAAAATTCCTTTTCCTCCCTTAGATCATAAAATCACATTATAAAATTATTAAACTACAAATGTGATTTATTCAAAAACCAATTCCCCACCATTACCCCTAAAATTTATAATAAAAGTTTATGTTATACATATAAATTCCCCACCGATCATAACCACTTCCCCTCCATGTCCCTTTGAAACTTTATAATAAACATTTTAAGAGTTTTTATTATAAAAACCCATTCTGATTACATAATCATAAACCCCGCCGTTTCCCATTACAATCACAGCATATGATATCTCCGCTCCTATCGGCCCTCCTCTTAAACTAAAACTCTGATGCGATTGAACGTCCCGATTTCCATGTCCCCCGATTGAATTAAGTCATTGATTGAAAAGCCCCGATGCGATTAACTCATTTTCAATCACACTGTTTAAATCCTGCCTTCGATTAACCCCGCCTGATTACACCATAACCGTTGATCCGATCGACGATCCAACGGCTCATAGCCCATCGCTCATCGGCATCAGCGTTCCCATATATGTTTTGTCTCCGCTCCCCTCTGATTCTGATCCCGATTGACCCTCGAGCCCACCTCATAAACTTTCAATTCGCTTCATAATAAAATGGGTTTATTCCTTTGTAAGGTTTAATATTTCGTTTATTCTGTGGACTTTCCCCTCCATCGCCTCGACGAAAGCCTATTTTGTTATACACCCACTCCCTCCTCCGATCCCGATTGAGATTTCAACACTCCATTATATATTACCTCCCCCTCTGATCCTAATTGCAATTATTCTTGTTTATTAAATTGCATCCCACAACATATTTCAAATATTTTATATGTTCCCCAGCCCTTCTGATTCTGATTTCAACGCGGATCCCACTTCCATTTCCTTTTCCCATTCAAAATCATTTCTCCCTTCACTAAAGGCATAGTTTTGTTTCAAAGCATTTTATTAAAAAGTCAGCAAACAATGGAAAGCGATAGTCAAAGGCCGAGAGCTAAATAAAACAGAGATTGCTACAAAAGCAGCAAATTAGGGAATCCGTTTTTCGGATTGCCTATTTTATTTCATCCATGTATAACAACGAATCTCCAAGAAGTAAAATGTAATGTTTTCCCTTATTTTAGGGGGAAAATTGTTGTTTTTCTCTTCCATATTAGGATTTCAGTTCTTGAGGTGTCAGAACATCTCCCTTTTTCTGTGGATCTATGTTCCCACATTTCAGCCTATTTATTGTAATTGTAAATCATTTGTAAAACAGTCTGTAACTCAAAAGTAGGGGAATAGTGTGGAAGAACACTTTGCACTCCATTGTACAGTTTGACAGGGATTAATATTAGATGCGGCTCTGATTTGTGGGATCCATGTGGTGTGAGATTTAGCATTTGTTTCTCTTCTTTGCTTCATATGTAAATTTTTATGTTTCATCTCTCATCCATAAAAAATTTCCTTTTGAATTCTTTCAAGACAGAAAGGTAGGATCCATTTTCATGCCCTACCTTGGGAAAACATTCATATTTTGTGATTTTCTCTTCTGTTTGAAAAAGATCCATTTCATTTGTGCCCTTTTCAGCTTCTCACCAGTCTTTCCATCCCATCCTTATTTAACTTTAATTGCTAACTTTCCTGCCTATCTTGCCCCATGAAACACCCTGTGTCATTATTTAATCCCCAGTTTAAACTACCTCATTTTATCCCACACATCCCTAAAATTCATTCATTTCATTTTATTAAATCTTTTTCCCATCTTTTTACCTAGCCTAATATTAGATCATTATTGTGTTTCATTGAATATATATCTTTACGGAGAGAGCCCTCTCCTGCCCTTGTAGGGCTAGCTACAAGGCTGAGCGTGGTTTAGTTGTTACCCTGTTTTTCCCTTTTCAGCCTGGGGTTTATTTTGGGTGCTAACAAGGGGAAGAAAAGTAACTCTTATGTTACAACCTTTTCTTAATTATAATTTTTTCTATCGTTCCTTTAATCCAATGCAGCATGATCTTTTCCATTTCACCAATTGGTTCTCAAATGATATGGTGTCCACCTTTATACCTTAACTCAGTGTTTGAATTGATATTCTTTATTATAACCATTGTTCCTAAAAACATCAATGAAGTGGCTAAGCTTATTCTCTACATGATCATCATCTAAAACCTTAATTTCTCGAGTCACCCATGTATTGATGACCCCTAGTTTTTTAGGATGGTAGTGATGAGATTTAATATGGAGATACCCATCAATATGCATATTCTAATATACATGATGAGATAATGAACCATAATTTTTCTTAGATATTAGGATATCAAAAAATGGGATGTTGTTTTTGTCCTCTATTTCCATTGTAAAAGTAATGCTCTCTTGTTTGTCTTCCATGAGGCTAGATTATTTAGGCATCATATATAAATCTTTTCTAGAGCTTGGGTTCAAGAAAATGGATTTCAATAGATTTTTATTCAGACCATTCAATGTATAGATCTACTATAGTAGGTGGTAGTGTTGATCACGTTGATAAAACTTTAATTTTCTCATATATCTTATCTTGGAAGCTGAAATATGTTGAAAGTTAATGCATATTTTTACTAGGGCTACAATTTCCTCATATGTGATATCCTTGATAACATTTATTCCAAAAATTAACTTATTATTGTTCTCTATTCCAATTCCAAATTTAATGTTCATTATCACATCAAGAATATAAAAATAAGATGTGTACTAATATGTATCTCCACATTGATCTCATTCCCAAACCATGAAATAAAAATATTTGTAGAAATGAAGCCATATCATTGAAAATTTTGAGAAAGAATAAAGAAATGGTGGTAATAAAAATTAACAGAGACAACACCAATGTAATCATGAACATAAAAATTATGTAGAAAATATGTTGGACCATTTACATAACAACGAGAGTTACATACAACTTGATAGAGGTGTTAATAAAAAAATCATGAAGAAGGTGATTCTTATTACAAAGAACTATTCTCTCGATGATGACTTGGCCAAAATATCATCAAAAACTTTTGTAGTTCCATGAATATACGGGCTTCCTAAAATCTACAACAATAATTCTCTTCTAATGCACATACTTAATACCGATGACTCTCCCATATACATATTGGTGAAATATCTTGCTAAAAAACCTAGGAATCCGATTTCTCTAACACACTCCTATGTCAAAGAATATTTTCATGCGATCAATGAATTTTTTTAATGATCAATATATTCTAGTTAGTTTCAATGTTGTCCCACTCTTTAGCAAATTTATAGTAAGCAATGCCATCAATGCTCTCAAGTATATCATAGATGAAGAAATTGAAACCGTGGTTAGATTGTACTTCAAATAAACATATTATAGATTTTAGGGTAATATTTATTATAAAATTAAAGGGGTAGAAATGGGATCACCAATGTCACTTGTTTTAGTAGATCTATACATCGAACAGCTCGAAAATAAGTCTCTTCAAATCCATCCTCTTAAATACAATCTCTAGAAAGGATTCATGGATGACACTTAATCTAGCCTCATGGTATAGAATCCTTGATAAATACAAATACCATTTGAATAAGAAAGTAGAGAGAAGTAAATTTAATATGTAAATAGGGGAAAATAACATATCATTTCTTGATATCCTCATCTCTAAGGAAAATGATGGTTCATTATCACATAAGTATATCAAGAGATGGAGGTATATTTACATGTATCTCCATGTTAAATCTCATCACCACCTTGCTCAAAATCTTGGGGTCATAATACATTGGTGACTCAAACAATCAAGGTCTCAGATGGTGACCATGTAGAGCAAGAGCTTAGTCACTTGGCTAATGTTTCGAGTTATACCATTTCGAGCTTCATTAATTGGCTATAATGAACATAGCTTCAGAAAGGTTATCTTAAGGGATAGGGGTGGAGAATAGATCATTCATGCATCAATTAATGAATTTAATAAGAACACTCTTTCCTATGAAATGAATGACATAAAATTGGGAAAAATTTAAAGAAAGCTAAATAATTAGTGTTACCTTCACTCCCCCCAACACTCTCAAGGGCATATTAGATTGCACAAGATATGTCATTGATCTAAAAAATCATAAAGGTGTTTATAGCAACCCCTATTGGTGTGTTAAACATTATATTAGTGAGACATGAGGAGATATCAACTTATTAGATTCAAAGAACAATGTGTGGATATAATTTTTATCTAAGTTAAATTATCTTCCTTGGAAAAAATATTTTAGAATGCTACCCATTGTATTTATATAAAAATATTCTAAGATCATTATGAGGGTAGACCACTATGGTAAAATAAAGGTTCGTGAAGTCCTTGAAAAAAAATTAAAATATAGTAACATTAATAGAGATGAAAATTTTAAATTTTTGAAACTTGGAGTCCTATTATTCAATAAATTAAAAATAAGACAATAATAACCAAGAATAAAACTTATGTTTGTAAAGTCTAGTTGGTTCATTTATTTGTAAATTTCCATGGATATTCCGATGAAGTAATTCAAAGTAATAGATCTTGCAATATTTTAAAATATTTAGTCATGTAATTTATTCACTTAGATCATATCTTAGTTAATATTAACTTATTGTTTATATTTATGAAAATAATTTAAATACAAAAATGAAAGAAATGAGAAAAATAACACACCATCCTCACAAATGAATGCAAGATGTATCATAGGAATCCAATATAGGAGAAAACGTAGCTAGAATGTGACGCACATGCTCTACTATATTTTCTTCAATTATTATATGCAAATACAAAGAAAGGGGCACTTACTATGTAGTTGCTTATGATACTATTGCTTCAATGCCTACAATAAATTCTACTTCATCCTATGCTATGCTCTTAAATCATGTACCTACATACTCTACTCAAATATGGGACAAGTATAATGCTAAAGAATGGAACCCCTTCTCTTCCTAGCAACTTAGTATTTAGCATAGTCCAATAACCATCTAGGTATAGGGATTTTTCATTCCTTATCCCTCAATTAGTGATAATATTTGGCATTTCTAGAATCTCATTGAAAATTCACATATGGATATCCCAACATGTGTGAGTAATGGGAGCTAGCATGGCATCCACTCATACCATGGTGGTCAACAAGGTATGCTAACTTGTGGGTTACGTAAATTATGCATATGAGTTGCAAAGAGGTGATTTTCACACCATTGCAAAGGTGTCAGTGTGTAAAACTACATAAATGATATGGGAGCCATGCTTACAATTTTTTAACCAAAGAAGTGTTATTTGATGCTTGAAATGGATATGGAAGGTTTTGACACCCAATTTTCCAAAATGAGACCTATCACAAAATGGACCTTGCAAGCCAATTCCTCCAATTTTCCCACCTCTAAAGTACCAAGATAGATAAAAAAATATATGATTATCCATTTTGGATCACTCACCCATTGGTAATAATTGAATATTTATTTATGGATTGGGAGGCCATTAATATTTGAGCCTAACGATCTACTAGTGATGATCTTGGCTTGTGGATGAAAACACTAAAATTTAGACATGAACATAGTTTTGTATATTTCTAAAACTATCCACTAAATAATATAAACAATTTAACCTTAATTTTTATGATAAATTTGGGAAAGGAATTATATTTCCTTGATTTAGGTATTTAGTGTGACTATTCCATTGAAACTCGTGCATATGGCATAACATATTAGTCAATAATCACATGCATTCCTCGGAAAAGTTCAAAATTGATTAGCATGCTCTCCTAAGTTGAATTTCCAAATATTGATAATGGTTTCTATAGTTCCCAAAAAGAAGACATCTTAGTACTATTCATAAAATGAATTGATTTATTTTCATGGATTTCCCATATTCATTCAAATATCCATCAAACTTATGACATATTAGGATCTTATATAGAGTGATTATTGATACTTTCTTTCTAACACAAATAAGGTTTCTCAATTTTGATAATTATACCAATTTTCTTATGGACTTTTAAACAGAAGAGGATTTATGAAGATAAGACAACCGTTGGATATAAGAAACCCTTTAAGAGGTGTGAATCACAAAGACAAGCGACTTGGATCCATTACATTATCACATATGTAATATGGATGTTGTTGAAATAATTATGATTTCTTGTGAATAGAATCTCCTACCTCCTACTCCCCCATCCCTCCCCTTGACCCATTTACCTAATTTGAACTTATATTCATATTATTATTTGATTGCATATGCTTTGTTCTCATTTAATATTGCATATAAATTAGAAGAGTTTCTACTTTATTTTATGAGTAGATATTCTAGGATTTTACAACCTTTAGAGTATGAAGATTTGTTTCCCTTTTTTTCTATGTAGGATTGTTGAAGCTAGTAAATCTCCTTCTTTCCCATGTTTTCAATGTTAGAAAATCGAAAAAGGATTTCAAGGGCATAGCTTCCTCTTTTTTCCTTCTCACTCAAAACCTTAGCTAGATTTCCTCCTTGTTGGACAATAAATTTAACATATTATATTTTACCAACCTCCCAATTAATAAATGGAGATCAAGAAGTACACCATTATGAAAGTCTTGTCAAAAAATGGTGAATCCACTTGATGCTAACAACTTACTTGATGGAAAATATTTTAAGATGTCAATGTCAAACACCTTACTTAGGTATAAGAAACTATATCTTGCACAACCACATAGTGTTAAGAAGTAATGGGGTGGCTTGAAATTAGGCTTCCACCCTAAGGTGCTCACTCTAGGGATTATAGTGAGATATCATATGGTAAGAAATATTGACCCTTAATAACCCCCATTTAATTTGATCACCTTTAGTGGCATACTTGGGCCTTTTGAAACTATTATTCTTAGCTTCAATTGTGAAATATTCTACTACTTGGATTTCATCGTTACAGTTGGATAAACATTTGAAGGTATTTTTTTATTTGTTAGCTTGATAATGTGTCACAGGATGTGCCATTTTATTGAATAATCTAATATTTATAAAACTGAATAATTATGACACAATTTA
Source organism: Pinus albicaulis (assembly GCA_034641835.2). Classification (NCBI taxonomy): domain Eukaryota; kingdom Viridiplantae; phylum Streptophyta; class Pinopsida; order Pinales; family Pinaceae; genus Pinus; species Pinus albicaulis. The sequence goes on along the minus strand of CM076583.1, from coordinate 729,834,199 downwards.
TTCATAAAATATTACATGTTTTCTTAAACCTCAAGGAGAGGTTTTTTTATTTAGACTTATCCCCACTTTTAGATTGACATCTAGAAGACATTTACCACAATCCAACATGGTTGGAGGTGGATGTTCATTCAAAGGTAACACATCAAGAAGGAATACTCTTAGATGTGGCCCTTTTGGAGGGAACACTTCAAGTGGATGAGCCACTCCTTAGTTGGAGGGAATAAAACTTGGTATTTTATGACATGACTTAACCTTTCATAATTGTTATTGGTGAAAATTTCACAAGTGGCGCTCTTTGAATAATATTATACAAGATAGTGTGCAGTTTAGGTTTTTCTAGTGTACTAAAATGGGTGTATAAATCACTTGATATGTTTACCTTAAAGGTAGTTCTTACCATATTGTCATAGATTTAGCTTAGAAACTTTTAAATTACTTACAAATTTCATTAGACAATAAAATAGAAATGATATTTATTTTTTTTACTTGAAGCAATCAACTTCTACCATCATCATAGATCACATGAATGAATGGTGACATAGGAAGAGCCTATGTAACATTATTTTTTATTAAGATTCATTACTATATTAGTTCATTCAACTCCTCCTTCTCATAATCTCTAAATATGTTGTTTTATCTTAACATAAGGAATACAATTAAGTGATCATTAGTACCCAAAAAATGGATTTAATGTAATCTCAACGTGGTTACCTAACCATCATTGTTACACAGTAATTTGTCACTGTTCCTACCATTCCCCATCCCGCACAATGGAGGACCCATTCTGTGACCTGTGAACATTGTCATACCTTGAAAACATCATCAATGCATCCCTTTGAGCATGAGCTTTATTTACCCTTGAGACATCTCCTTGCAAAAGTCATGAAAAACACTGCTTTTGGCATTGGCGCGGGTAGATAGTTCAGTGCTCGCGCCAATGGGGAAAATCCTGCAAAGAGGTCGCGCCACCTGGCACTCTGTCATAGAGCCGTAGTCGCGCCACCCAATTTAGGGACTGTTTTTTAAATAAGGATGGCGGAATTTGAGTTCCAACAAACTCACAAACCATTTCCTATCTTGAGTTGGGAGGTTTGGCTGCGGGAGTTCTATGGAAGGGAAGTAGTTTTGCCACCTCCCATGGAACCTTCCTTGTTGATAGGGTCAATCCCATGATAATAGGGATCCCAACTCCCTCCTTCCCCATCTATAAAAGCCTGCTCAAATCCATGGCAAGCTAGTCTTGAAGTGCCTAAGCTCTGAATCTCCATATTCCCAAAAGCCTTTGTGTTGTAAAGAATCCCCTCTTTCCCTTAAGGCTGACTCAAGTAAGGAGACCATTGTCGAGAGACTCCGGAGAGGTTTTCCCTTTCCTTGGCGAGCTTTGCGAGACGTGGACGACTGGAGACCCGTCCGAAGGAGACCGCGACGTCAGAACTTGGTTGTAATCTCTCTTCGTTGGTTATTTAATAGATGATTATGATTATGGTTCCACTCTGTTTTCCATCATGTTAATGTGAGTAACATCCTTTCTGACTGATGTTTAGTTACGTATGCCGGATTTTATGCTTGTATCTGTTCGTTTCTTCCATGTGCAGGTGTTCATCCGCGGAGATCGTGGAGGGATTGTGATCTGCCGAGGCTGAGGAACGGGGACGCTTCTTCTTCAGATCCTAGCGTTGGAATCCAGGTAGGCTTCTATCTCCAACCTTTTCATTCGTAATTAGGAACCTGCGTCATGACATTGTTTGTTTGTTGCTAGACCCCTGCTGGGCTAGTAGGGATCGCCTCTGTCCGCAGAGGGGATTTACCTCATCAACAAATTGGCGACTCCGCTGCGGATCCAGCTTGTTGTTTGATTGTTGTTTAATTTGTAAACTGTAGACGGAGTCTGAAGTACAGCCAGATAGCCTTCGAAACGCTTTTGCCCTGCATTAGCGGAGTAGATCAACGCTGCTTCAGTCAATCTCCGGTTTGGTTTACGGACTGAACAACTTGGAGTTTTGTCTTGCCTTGTCATTTGTCTCTCGATTCTGCTTGCTTGGTCAGCCTTTTGGGCTGTGTTCTTCTTGTGTTTTGGCTTTTGGTTCAGCCCCAGAGGATCATATCTGACCTCTGTTTTTCTGAATTTTCATCTTTTCATGGTTGGCTTGATTGGCGCGGTTTCTAGCCTTTCAGTCGCGCCAATTGGCGCAGGTTGCCAGTTCATTACTCGCGCCATCCCCTGTCTGGCGCGGATTACAGCCAGACAGTCGCGCCATTTCCTGTAGGTGGTAGGGTTATCCTTGTTCGGAAGTTTCTTGTGGTCAGTATTTTGCTTCTGGGTTTGTTTTAGATTCAGCTTGAAGTGGGAAGTCTGGTTTTGGTTGGGAGAAATTCTTTGTTTTTTCATTTTCAGGCAGTGGCGCTTGTTGTCAGTTAGCAACCCGCGCCACTTGGCCATTGGCGCTAGTTTTTAATGTAAAAGTCGCGCCAGGTGGCGCCAGTTGTCAATGTACAAGTCGTGCCACTTTCAGGGTGTATGAAAATTGAGTTTTTTTTTTCCCTTAATCCTTCAACAGTGCGTCTTTCCCTTCGGGTATTTCCTCTGTATGAGCATAGATTACATTGCTCATTATTTGGAATGTCTTCTTTCTATGATTGTTTGATGTAAAATGGATGAATGCCTTGTTTTGATCTCTTGCTTTGGAAGTCCTTTTTGTGTTTGACCGCATATGTCTTGTCAACTTTTGAGGGATTTTGTCACAAAGTATTTTGAAACAACGATTGCATTCTTAGTGTTTGTTTGCATCCCTTTTGCTTTCATCCTTTGTTAAGAAGATTTGCATTCTTTTAGTTTTCGTCTCATAGTTTTCTTTTCGTTTAAATGCATTAGATTACGTTGCATCGAAAAGTGTTTTTGAGATTTATCATTGGACTTAGATTACATTGTTTAGTGATTGAAAACTAAAAATCGCTTTGAGTGCATTCTCTTTTGTTAAAAGCATGCATTAAGTAGACTCTCATTTCATCGAAAAATGCATTGAGTGCATTCTTATTATTTGAAAAGAAAAAGGAAATTGTGCATAGATTACAATTGCATAGTTTTCGGAAAGAGAATTTTGCATAGATTACATTGCATAATTCACATCGTTGAATGTTTAGAGTACTTTTGGATAGTGAAAGTCATCTAGTTTGGAAAAGTTTCGTTTTCAGTTTTGCTGTTTGTTGCTTCATTGTTTGAAGCTCTTCCCTTATCTAAATAGCATTCATCAAATTGAAAGTTTTCTTTTCTCATGTAGCTTTGCATTTAGGCGTCTTTTGAGACAATACATACAATAGGGCCTGAAAATTGAAACTTAATTGAAGATCAACTGTAAAATTTATTCAATTAACCTAAGGCAGCATTGGAACTTAACGAAACATATTTAGAAGGTCTAGGCTAGAGACGTGTTCCGGCGTCGTTAAACCTAGCAGCTGTCGTTCGCCTGTTGGCTTTAGACAGCACTAGTACGGACTTGCGCTCTCCGTACCGTCGCGTATATAAAGGGAGACCCCTATAGGTTTTCAATCCTTTATCCACAGGAAGCCGAGTCTGCCGCCCTATACCCGTGATACACCGAACACAGCATTCGGGGAGACTACCTGCACGTACGGAAAGTCCTTGGTCGATTCTTGTTTCATTATTGAAACCAAGGTGTATATTGCAGTTCACGGATATTTGGTACACCCTTTGTGCCTAGTATTTCCTGAGCAGTCATTTGGTCTTTTCTGACTCCCTAAACTTGAAAAGACCGTCAAGCGCTTGTCCTTTCACGCTTGTATCAAATCTGAAAGAGATAGAGTCATCTTTTTATCGTTTCTCGACTCTTAAAACATGAAACGGTAGAATTTCTTACTTTCCAATGTGGTAAAATTAATCGCCCACGATTACACGCCCGCTTAGATATTGCTTGTTGACCGTTTGATCGTGTGTCTTAACTCATTTTCAGCCCGTGTGTGGTTTTGAGTTTGATGGCAACTTTTTCAGAGTTCACCAACCAAGGAATCCCCTCAGAAGGGAATCCTGGTCATTTTCCTCCTTTTGGAAATGTTGGTGCTCCTTACATGGCGACGTTGTCCCTCCCTGGGTTAACTGTTGGGTTGCCTGTTTGGTTGTTCTCAACCTCTGTTGTTCCGAATGTCTCTGTTACTGGTCAATCAGTTCCTCCACCGGAACAACGGCATGTTGATCCTAAGGTAGACCTCTCCCCTTCTTCGCCTGTTTCTACGTCCTCATCTTCTACTTCGCCTGGTGAAAGTCTTGATTCGAGTAACCAGGTGGCTAAGAAGAAGAAGAAGAGGACAAAGAAGAAGAAGTCTGATAAGCGAGAGGCTAAATGTGCAGCTACTGCCTCTGAGATACCTCCTCTTGATAAACCTCCCAACCTTCCACGGAAAGTCAAGTTCCCTTGCCTGTTGTGCACGGGAGACCATCTTCTTCGAGACTGCCCTGGCATCCCCAAGGTGCTCGAAGCATGGTCTGATGGCCATCCGCCGTTGCCTTTGACTTCCGGGAGCCAAGTTGGGGGCACGTCTTCAGCTGCTGTTGATAAGAATTCTAAGAAGCAGGGTAAGATCACCAATCCCTGTAAGTTGTGTGAAGGGCACCATGCTATTCACCTTTGTCCTTATATGGATGAAGCCAAGCGAGTCTTGGACAACCCGACTGTTTCTACACCACGCCTCCCGGCTGGTTATAAACAGCTTTCTTTGAGTCTTCCACCTACTGATCCCATGATTGGTCAAGAGTCATCCTTGGTCGATCCCACTCCTCCAGAAATTCAAATTCACGAATCCGTCCCTGACCAACCATTGGTCTTCAGATCGGTTGAACTGGCCCCATCCGCGGTACACCACCATTTTTATGTTGGGAGTGGATCTCATAACCCTCATGTGCTTCTGGTTTCTTCAGATTCTTTGGACTTGGAGAAAGATTCTCCTGTCTCTTCACCTTCAGAAGTTTCTCCTCCGCCTCCCATAATGGAGGCTTCAGAGGATATCCCTCCCACCTTCGAGATGGAGGTTATGGAGGATGCTCCTTCTCCCGTAACATCAGGGGACAACCTTCTTGGTTCGATGGTAGCCCCTCCAAGTAGTCTGGTCGCCTCCTTTGATTGGAGTCGATTTGCAAGATTCCGCCTTCCGTCTTACGTGCCTTTCGAGATCACAATACAGGCTCTTGGTCTGGTCGTACCCAGCACCATTATAGACGAAGGTGCCTTTGTTAGTATTCTATCCTCGACTACCTGGCAAGCCTTCGGTTCGCCACCGCTTGCGCCTGTTACGCAGAATCTGTTGACTTTTAACAGAAGGACGAGTCAACCGTTGGGGATCCTTCCAAGGTTACCGATTACTTTGGGAGGCAAAACCGTCCATATGGATGTGATGGTCGTTCCAGGCCCCTTGGATTTCCATTTGTTGTTGGGGCGTGATTACACCTATGCCATGGGAGCACTTGTCTCCTCCCTCTTTCGCGTGATGTGCTTTCCACATGAAGGACGGATTGTGACCATTGATCAGCTATCGTTCTTTGGTCCTACTGTGGCAACTGGTCCGCCATCACCCCCTCCTGGTTTTTATCCACCCGTTGTATTTGCCCCACCACAGGTCAACTATGTGGCCACCTACCCCGTGCATGTACTCAGTGATGATGCCGTCGTGCATAGTGTGCTGGGGGCATTGGGTCCTGACTTCCAAGATGTTTTCCTTCCACCAGGAGTGGAACTCTTGGAAGCACCACCTTCTTGTTCATTTTGATGTAAGTCGGTCGGAGCATGGTTCTTTTCCTGTGTCAAGCTCCTTAAAAAATGAAACTAGGTTTCCGGAGCAAAGTTCCTTGTCTTGTGTCAAGCTCCTTAAAAAATGAAACAAGGTTGTCGGAGCAGAGTTCCTTGTCTTGTGACAAGCTCCTTAAACCATGAAACAAGGTGTCTGAGGATAGTTCTTTTAATGTGTCAACCTCGTTAAAACAATGAAACACGTTCCCGTTCAATTCGAGTCTTTGATAAGTTCTCGTAAAATACCAGTCGAGTCTTTTCCTTGATCTCGTAACTTGAACCTTCACTCCATCTGCCTTTCATATGGACTCAAGCTTGGGGGGCATGTACCTCGAATTGAGTCACCATGCTGGGGGCATGCTTACTATTTCAAGCATAGTTTGTTTCCGTTTCAAGCTTGTGTAAAAATGAAACTGGTTTCAAGCATAGTTTATCTTTGTTTCAAGCTTGTGTAAAAATGAAACCAACTTCAAGCAAAGTTTCCTGATTTCAAGCTTGTGTAAAAATGAAACCTTGCCCATTTTACCTCTTGTGATTGTCATCTTATCAGCCTGTTTTGCCATATGAGCCTTGGTTTTCTCACTCCATCGTCACTGTCTGCTTGGCCGATCATATGCCTTCACTTGGTTGTTTTACCCGTTCCTGAGGAACCGCTGCGATGAGTGATCTTGTTAGCCAGCCTCTTGACTTTTATCTTGTTTTGAGCAGTTCCATCATTACTGGAACCAGTTGCTACCCTTTATACCACTCGTTCCTCCAGGAGGAGTCATCTTTCAGCTCTTTTCTGACTCTCTAAATATGAAAAGATCGCCGAGGCCCTTGTCGTTTCGATCTCGTTAAAATGGACACGAATCGACATCTACCCAGTATACGTTTAACCCTTTTTCGGGCTGGGATAGATTGATTACGAAAAAGGAATACGCTAGCCTATCGCGACTAGGAGGTTTTCTCGGATATTGTTTTCTACCTTTTCGGATCTGAGGAACTATTTACGAAAAGGGACCTGTGGAGTTTACTTTTCTATTGTCTTTTCAAACTCTCTAAACATGAAAAGACGCCGAGTTCTCCCTTTGTCAGACTCGTTAAACTCTGATGACATCGGATCCAGTCGAAATGACGTTCTTCGAGTTCCTCCTTCCTAGGACTCGTTAAATGCACTAGGATGGATTCGCCCGAAGGGCGGACTTATATCACAAGCATATGCTATCCCCTTCAAGCTTGTTATCAAAAATAATTGGGGTACTCGCCAGAAATGGTGGGGGAAAAAATGGAACCATCGTCGTTATCGTCGGCAGTATGTCGCTCTTGAACATGGCACTTGTCTGCATTCGTGTCGGGTTGGGGACATCTCATCTCGTTGTTTCACTTTGCCTCCATGGGTTTGGGTAATCTCTTTTGACCTCTCATCTGCTCACTGCCTCGTCACCATGACCTTTGATCCGTTGATGTCAAATACTACCAAGTTCATTGTCGTGCCGTTTATATGTTCAAGAGAAGTTGGCCTCTGCAAATATCAACCTTCCTCTGATTCTCATATGATCCTGATTCACAACAAAAACATCATGTTCCTCTGTCTCGTGTCGATGATGTGGGAATCATTATGGCCCACCTTCGATCAAGGTCACTTCCTGTCGACTTCAACTCATTATCCGGGAAGTTGGTCTAGAGACTCCGTGTGGTACCTTGGAGCCTGCATGCCTCAATGGCAGGTTCGTCGCATTCGACGAGAGGTTTACATCATTGGCCTCCGATCGAGTGATTCTGCGGGTGTTCGACGTCAACTCATTTATTCACACGCAGTAGATTGTACCGGTAGTACCTTGAGAACCATTGTCATTATTGGTGGTTTCTCTCGCGTCTGTTAACAGCTTTCATCATTGGCTGGTAATCAGACGATGTTCTTGCATGTTCGACTTCAGCTCACATATTCGCATGCTTGAACTTATACTTTGTTTGGGTCGAGATGGAGCGCAAGACCCTGGATTGTGTCTGTTGTAATCCAGGCTGCGATTGTGGATTATTATCATTATGTATATGACTCACTAATTGGATTGCTGCGACAATACCTGAGTCTATTTGTTTGATCCTAGTTGGATGGTTGCGCCCATACCCTGGATCCGGATTATAGCATACTTTGTTTCGGATGGCTGCGCCCATACCACATATACATCATGTACTTGAGATATCAGTTGTATTTTTCTGCGCAGGTTTTCCGACGGCGGGCCTTCAGTTGAACATGTTCTCGTAAAGCATTTCACCCCTCTCTCTCTCTCGGGCCTCATACTTTAGGGGGCATCTGTTACACAGTAATTTGTCACTGTTCCTACCATTCCCCATCCCGCACAATGGAGGACCCATTCTGTGACCTGTGAACATTTTCATGCCTTGAAAACATCATCAATGCATCCCTCTGAGCATGAGCTTTATTTACCCTTGAGACATCTCCTTGCAAAAGTCATGAAAAACACTCCTTTTGGCATTGGCGCGGGTAGACAATTCAGTGCTCGCGCCAATGGGGAAAATCCTGCAAAGAGGTCGCGCCACCTGGCGCTTTGTCATAGAGCCGTAGTCGCGCCACCCAATTTAGGGACTGTTTTTTAAATAAGGATGGCGGAAGTTGAGTTCCAACAAACTCACAAACCATTGCCTATCTTGAGTTGGGAGGTTTGGCTGCGGGAGTTCTATGGAAGGGAAGTAGTTTTGCCACCTCCCATGGAACCTTCCTTGTTGATAGGGCCAATCCCATAATAATAGGGATCCCAACTCCCTCCTTCCCCATCTATAAAAGCCTGCTCAAATCCATGGCAAGCTAGTCTTGAAGTGCCTAAGCTCTGCATCTCCATATTCCCAAGAGCCTTTGTGTTGTAAAGAATCCTCTCTTTCCCTTAAGGCTGACTCAAGTAAGGAGACCATTGTCACGAGACTCTGGAGAGGTTTTCCCTTTCCTTGGCGAGCTTTGCGGGACGTGGACGACTGGAGACCCATCTGAAGGAGACCGCGACGTCAGAACTTGGTTGTAATCTCTCTTCGCTGGTTATTTAATAGATGATTATGATTATGGTTCCACTCTGTTTTCCATCATGTTAATATGAGTAACGTCCTTTCTGACTGATGTTTAGTTACGTATGCTGGTTTCTATGCTTGTATCTGTTCGTTTCTTCCGTGTGCAGGTGTTCATCCGCGGAGATCGTGGAAGGATTGTGATCTGCCAAGGCTGAGGAACGGGGACGCTTCTTCTTCATATCCTAGCGTTGGAATCCAGGTAGGCTTCTATCTCCAGCCTTTTCATTCGTAATTAGGAACCTGCGTCATAACATTGTTTGATTGTTGCTAGACCCCTGCTGGGCTAGTAGGGATCGCCTCTGTCCGCAGAGGGGATTTACCTCCTCAACAATCATCCTTCCACATGAGCCCAATTTGGCTGGGGTTCCCTAACCTTTCTCATGAAATCACATCCAATGAATGAATTTATTAGGCCTGTCAATTGTGAATCTAATCAATTTTTATGCCTAACAACTCAAGGTTGTCCCTTTCTTGGAGGTCCTAGTCATTATGGATGTATAATTGTTTCCCTTTGCATGATATATAGGTATAATCCATATTTTCCTTATTCCTTGTGTGATCCAAATGTATCCACTCCTTACTTATGTGAATCTCATAATCCCTTTCCTTCTTCTAACATTAACTTGGTTCAATTTTCTCCTTCTAAACCTAGTATGAGTTTGGATCAACAAAGAAGTAACCAAGCTATTAATCAAGAAGAATAGAATAATAGGAAAAAATAAGAACCAAAGGAAAGGGGGTAATGAGGGTAATGTTTGGGGTAAAATTAATATCAATTAATCTCAAATGTGATAACTATGGTGGAAAATTAAGCATCCATATGTTGCTTATGAAGATGAACATTGTGCTTTTAACCATGTTAAAATTAAAAAAGTAAGGTATCAACTAAATAATTGAACCAACCTGTTAGGTCCTTATATTACTAGTATAGTCCCTTATTTTTGTTAGTGTAACCCCCTTATTGTTATTTTTTTACCCCTGTAACCCCCATATTGTTATTATTGTGCCCTTACATTATTATTGTTAGGTCGGCTAGGATTACATTGTGGTCCCATGGACTCCTATATATAGAGAGGAGGTTTTGTCATTTGTATCGTCCAAGAATTATTATTTTGTGTAATGTATTGGAGGTTACCCCTTCAAAGTGGCTGATTTCTAAGGCGTTGATCTCTCTTTTCTTCTATTTTTGGAGCTGGTTTCATAGCATTTGGTATCAGAGATTTGGATTCTAGGGTTTTGCTACACCAAATAGGTCATCATGGAATGTTTGCTATAAATTTTTTTATAATAAGGTTCGTTGAAATCCTGAGGAACACCGTCACAAAATTTCAGAGATTGGTTCGCAATATTTTTGGAGATATGATCTGTGGAAGTTAGGATTTTTTCAGGCTCCCAAATTTCATCTCAAAGAGGTGACCATGGGAAAAACATCATAACTCTCTCTCTGAGCATCTGATTGGGATTCTGTAAAAAGTGGTCGTAAGTACACAGACTGTAGTTCTTAGTATATCAATTTCAAAGTCGAAGGAAGAAACAGTGACATGTGGAAAGTCGTACAAGTTCCTTCTACTGAACTAGTCCATAATTAGGTCATCGTAGGAGATTGGGCATAACTTTTTCGTCAAGAATCCAAATCAAATCAGACCTGGAATTCAAAAGAAGTATCATAGGGCTACTTCAGGGCCAAATTTCAGATATTGAAGATCAAAAATCACAGAGCTAATTCAGTTTCAATATCGAGCTCCTCAAAATCAAGAAAAAAGTGTGTATTGTTTTTCAAATTGCATAAGTCTTCTTTGAAAAATAAGTTCTAGGTGATTCCAAAGGAATATTGAGCATAGATATCAGTATTAGGTTCTAAAATGCCTCCTAAAAATAATTCAGCACCCATTAAGCCTTCATAAGGCTCTACTATGACTCATTAAGATGAAGAAATGCAACATGAGATATCAAAATTCCAAGAGCAAGTGCACCAAATTTCGCTATCGCAAAGAGCAACAAAAAATGAAATGGAAGTTTTGAAGAAAGGCATGGAAACTAAGATAGATGGTTTGAAGAAAGGCGTGGAAGCTAAGATGAATGGTTTGGAAGCTAATATGGATGGCATGGAAGTTGGCATGGAAGCTAAGATGGATGACATGGAAGCTAAGATCGATGAAAAAATGGAAAACATGAAGAATGATCTAAAAGTAGACATCGAAGGTTTGGAAAATTTGATACAAGAAATGTTTCCTAATGGCGAAAAGATAGTAGTGGAAACACATGATGAGAAAAAAATAAATGTTAATTGTGATTTCATAAACTCTAATGTTGGATGGAAGAACCACCATATTCCAAAGATGGATATGAGGAAGTTTGATGGCAAGGACCCTGTAACATGGATACTACATATGGAGAAATATTTTTATCTCAATAATGTGCAAAACATACAAAAGGTACACATTGCAACTTTACATTTAGAACAAAATACATTTGTATGGTATCGATAGATTTGCTCTCGTAAAAAAATTGTCACTTGGTCAATTTTTACGGAGGAAATGATAGCATATTATGAGGATACAAAGAGCAACACCTTATTTAACCAATTGATAAATCTCAAACAAAAGGATTCAGTGGTGGAGCACATTGAGGACTTCTAGAAAATGAATATAAGGGTAACTAATATTCCAGAGGAACACATGATCGATGTATTCATAGAGACTTTAAAGGATAACATCCTACATGAAGTTTGTGTTTGGGACCCTGATGCATTGGAGAAGGCATTCGGGTTGGCAAGAAAAATTGAATGTAAAATTATGGTGATAAGGAAGCCTACCACTCACATCTATAAAGATGGAAGTGTTGATACTCCTAGACTTCCACAACCGACAAGTTGACACCACAAAAATTGGAAGAAAAAGAGCAAAGGGCACTTTATACAGTTGTGATAACAAATACACTAAAGGTCATAAGTGTCTTTGAGGAAAAAATTATTTTACATAGATTGTGAATAGGAGGAAGAAAATAGACAGAGAATCTTCAAAAGAAGAGGATATACACTAGGAACCAACCCTAGAAGAGGAAGAAATGAGTCTGACCATATCATGTAATGCATTGGTAGGAATTACCACTCCTCAAACTCTCGAGATAGAAGGACATATCAAGAAGAAAAAGGTAATAGTGTTGATTGATTCAGGTAGTACCCATAATTTTATTCATTGTAAGGTACCCACGAAATTGAATTGTTTCCTATACCCAGCACCCGAATGTCAAGTGATGGTTGCAAATGGAGGAACTATAAATTGCTCTGGAAAATGCCATAGTATCAAGCTAGCCATGGGGGAATATGTATTGAATAGTCCAATGCTTTCCATCCCAAGCAGGGTTATAATACTTTAAGGTTTACAGCTAGTTTAATCTTTGGGGATGGTAGCTTTTAATTTTTAAGAATTTTTCTTGATTTTTTCAGAAGGAAATAAAATCGAATTACGGGGTATCATAGGGAAGCCAGGAAAGATAATAAGCTCTAATGTCATGACAAAGCTTCTGAAGAAAGAAAAACGAGGCGTAATTGCACAATTATTCTCACTAGAAGTTCCAACATCAAAATCATCTATTTCTCCAGATCTCCAAAGAGTTTTGGACAATCATTCCAAGGTGTTTGATACTCCCAAAGGAAACCCACCTATTCCTAATTATGATCGTGCTATTCATTTGATTCCAAGAAATGTTCTCCCAAACATCTGGCCTTACAGATATCCTTATGTCCAAAAGAGTGAAATTGAACGTATGATCACAGAAATGTTAGAGGCTAGTATAATTCAAGCTAGTCAAAGTTCTTTCTCTGCTCTAGTATTATTGATGCACAAGAAGGATGGATCATGGCACATGTGTCCAGATTATAGGGAGCTCAATAAGCTCACTATTAAAGATAAATTTCCCATTCCTATGAGTGATGAATTATTGGATGAATTACATGGAGCAATTTATTTTACCAAGTTGGATCTTTGTTCAGGATATCATCAAATTAGAATTAAGACTGAAGATATTTCGAAAATAGCATTTCGAACTCATGAGGGTCATTATGAATTTTTGGTCATGCCTTTTGGCCTTACCAATGCACCTTCTACATTTCAAGGGTTGATGAATTCCATTTTCAAACAATTCTTTAGAAAATTTGTGCTAGTATTTTTTGATGATATACTAATCTACAGCAGGTCTTGGAAGGATCATGTTCAACATGTTAACAGGGTGCTCAAACTATTGGATGAGAAACAATTATATGAAAAAACATCCAGATGTTTCTTTGGATTACAAGAGGTGGAATATCTGGGTCATATTGTATCTCACAAGGGTATTAAGGTAGACCCTAAAAAAATTAAAGCCATTAAGAAATGGAAAGTCCCCACAACCATAAAGCGGTTGCACCGATTTCTCGACTTAGCAGGGTATTATCACAAGTTTGTTAAGAATTATGGGAGAATAGCACCACCTCTAACAACATTATTGAAGACAGATGAATTTTCATGGACTCCTGAAGAAAATACAGCGTTTGAACATCTTAAAGAGGCAATGTGCCTAGCACCAGTCTTAGCTACGCCAAACTTCACTAAAACTTTTATTGTGGAATGTGATGCCTCAGGAAATGGAATTGGTGTTGTTTTAATGCAAGAAGGAAGACCCATTTATTTTGAAAGTCATTCAATCAAAGGAAAGTATTTACAAAAGGTTATTTATGAGAAGGAAATGTTGGCAATACTACATGCACTAAAGAAATGGAGACCTTACCTAATGGGAAGACACTTCAAGGTAAAAATTAATCATGATAGTCTTAAACACTTTTTGGAACAAAGACTATCTTCGGAAGAGCAGCAAAAATGGGTCACAAAGATGTTGGGTTATGACTTTGAAATAATCTACAAAAAAGGGAAGCTAAATGTTGTTGCATATGCACTCTCAAGAAAGGATGAAGAGGTGGAAGCATTACTTTTTTCTATTTCTATTATCCAACCAAATTGGATAACCGAAGCAAGGGATGAATGGAAGAAGGACAAAGAAGTTTGGACACTCATTCAAAAGTTGTAGCAATATCCTAGTACATATGATACATTTAGTTGGAAAAATAATTCCTTATGGTACAAAGATCGCTTATATATTTGCAATAATTCCCAAATAAAACAAAATATTCTTTTGGAATTACACACTTCTCCTTTAGGAGGACACTCGGGATTTTTAAAAAATTACCACAGGGTGAAGAAAGAATTTTTTTGGGATGGCCTCAAATCTGATTTTCAAAATTTTGTGGTGGAATGTTTGGTTTGCCAGCAAAATAAAGTTGAGACAATTAAGACCCGGGGTCTTCTACAACCTTTATCCATTCCAAGCCAACGTTGGGAAGAGATTTCAATGGATTTTATCATAGGTTTACGTAAGTCCGAAGAAAGGAGTGTCATCATGGTGGTAGTTGATAGACTTACCAAATATGCACACTTTTGTGCATTCTCTCATCCATTTAAAGCAAGTACAGTTTCTGCTACATTTATGGGAACAATTCAAAATCTCCATGGAAACCCGAAGATTATTGTAAGTGACAGAGATCCCATTTTTATAGGAAATTTTTGGACGGAATTATTTTCTTGTTTGGGTACTCAACTAGCTCATAGCTCATCTTATTATCCTCAATTCGATGGTCAAACATAGATAGTGAATAAATGTATGGAAGGCTATCTTCGTTGTTTTGTATCTGATAAGCAAGAAAAATGGGTCAAGTGGTTACCTCTCGCTGAATGGTGGTATAACACTTCCTTCCATACTATAGCAAAAATGACCCCATTTATGGCACTTTATGGATATCATCCACCGTCCATCACATCTTATTTAAGGAAAAATTCTAGGGTTCAAGCAGTGGAGGATCACATCGAGCATCAACAAGAAGTTCTCCAACTCTTAAAGGATAACCTAAATTTGGCACAAAATCGAATGAAACAATAGGCAGATCAACATCACAACGAGAGAATTTTTGATGTGGGAGACTAGGAATTTTTATGGCTATAACCATACAAACAAATGTCCCTCAAGCAAGCTAAGAAGGATAATAGAGTATCGCCAAAGTACTATGGTCCTTACAAGGTGTTGCAAAAGATTGGTACTATGGCATACAAATTGGAGCTTCCTACTTCTTCGCGAGTGCATCCAGATTTCCATGTTTCATGCTTAAAAAAGGTTATAGGGGACAAACTTCTAGTTCAAACAATATTTCCAGAACTTGATGAGGAAGGAAAAACCATATTGGAACCTGAAGCAGTCACGGAAACAAGAACTCGACAGCTACGAAATCGATCAATTTCAGAGTATCTCATCAAATGGAAGAAGTTACCTACTAAAGATTCTACATGGGAGGATGAGAATTTTATACAGAAGCACCCGGAGCTACTCAAGTGTTGAGGACAACACTTTTTTGAAGGAGAGGAGCATGTTAGTTCCTTATATTACTAGTATAGTCCCTTATTGTTGTTAGTGTAACCCACTTATTGTTATTTTTGTACCCCTGCAACCCCCATATTGTTATTATTGTGCCATCACATTATTATTGTTAGCTCGACTAGGATTACATTGTGGCCCCATGGACTCCTATATAAAGAGAGGAGGTTTTTTCATTTGTATGATCCAAGAATTTTTCATTTATGTAATGTATTGGAGGTTTCCCCCTCAAAGTGGTTGATTTCTAAGGTGTTGATCTCTCTTTTATTCTATTTTTGGAGCCTGTTTCATAACACAACCCCACAACTACTTATAATGTTGCAACAACATATCCCTTAGCACAAGATTATCTATGATCAATTTATATCCTCAAATACAATTCCAATCTGTTTGGGAACCTACAAAATTGGTGACCCTTTCCATCATAACATTTTTATGACTACTAATATGTTAAAGCTCCAAAATAGTAATAATAATCACGATAAAACTAACCATGAGTCTTCTCTAGGAAAGGATAATATATTTTCTATCTCTAATGATCTTGTATGAACTAAATCAATGTCCTTTGAATTTTCCTAAAGCTCCTTTAAAGATTCATACATAATCCTCACAATAGGGTTCTCAACATTATGATGTTACAATGTGGGTATAATCTCTTGTGCTATGTCAACATTAGGGGTGATATGTCGGTCCTTCACAATGTCAGGCCTTGAATAATTATAATGGAGCCACAGATCTTATGAACATTGCTCGTTTGATGTAATTTGACTTAAATAATGTAAAACTATGATCCTAATAATTCTATGGTTTTTCAACTCATCGTTAGTATTAGTAATTTCAACATTAATTTTGTATAGTGGATGAGGGATATTTATCTCCCATTATATCATCAATAGTCTAGAATAAAATAGGATATTTTTCTCTTGCCCCATCACAAATAATTTTGAGAGTCGTGGGAAACCTTTGTGATGTATAGGAGACTTCACTAATTTCCATGTTACATTAGGTCATAAAATTGTTTCAATTAATGTTTTAATTGGGGATGATCCTTTGGATGAAAACATGCCCATTATGAGGAACTATATGTATGCCATGAAAGAATTTACATCATTATGGTTTTATATATCATATAATTTCTTCATAGATAAAAAGAAATCATAATAAACCAACTTATGTATACTCCCCTCCTATGATGAATCAATATATTATTTCTCATTTTATAGGATTTGGTAGCCTAATTCCTATGATTTTAAATGTTAACCCAAATATTTATGAGTCATCATTTCTAAGAGTTTTTTTTAATGATTCTTTGTACGTATCTTATGTGGTTTCATCCCCACTTTCTCATTTCTCTACTCACAAATATTTTGACATTAGGTTGTGATATTTGTGTTGAGCTTCTTCTTCTGAATCCATCACATTGGTAATTTTTGTATCGACATTTCAAACCAGGAAGTGTGGTTCATCTTTAGGATAGATGAATGATGAAAATACGATCAAGCAAAGAGATTAAATGAGGCATGGGTGAGAAACCCTAAAATTTAGTGAACAACAAGAATTTTTATTAATTTAGTAGAATATAACCATTTTATGGTTAATTTCTAATACTAATTAAAAGTAGATGTTAGTCAAAGAGTTAAGTGGGGAAATAAGGAAAAGGAAAATTCTAAAGTAAAGATTAAGAAAGGAGATAAATAATATTATTAATTATTAACTAATAGATAATTAATAATCGTTATACTAAATAGGGAATTATGATAATAAGTATTAATAATTAATCAAATAAAAAGGGAGGTAAATTATGAAAACTAGTGATAAATTATGAAAATTAATAATAATAATAATAGTAATAATAATATTTGGGTAAAATATTAATGGTATGAGTGTGATTATTTATAATATTGGAAATTTTTATAATTAAATTATTGAAGGTTAAAATAATTTATATATCTCAATCTTTGGGCAAAGAGGTGCATGATAGCCCAATATGGGGGAGATAGGATGGGGGTGATGTTGTAGTGTTAGTAAATAAGTATGTACATTTAAATGTGGACTCGAGAAAAATTTCTTTCCACTAAAATAGGTAGCACACTTACTCAGATTTACTACCCACCATTATTTATTCATTTTTAAACACAAAAATAGATAGTAGTAGAAATTTGATATAACTTCTATTTTAAGAGTAAAAATTTCATACATAAAATACATTTAAGATAAAATAATAATTATTGAGCCGAGAGGATCATTCTACAATCCAGTATGAGGGACATGTGTAAGTATGTCACGTCCTAAAAATAATAATAAAAATAATTTTTGCTCATGTCGGCAGAAAAAAACAAAAATTAAGTAGCCATATAATTAAACAATTAATAATCTATTAACAAAACAATTAACTTAGTTGTTGATATTTCACTTTCACTCTTCAAGTAATAAAATACAGAGATATAATTTTATAGAGATAAAACATTCAATGTGACTTATGAGCAAAATATTTTAACATGAATTAATATAAAATCGCTCAATACACATGTTATGTAATCTTTATAGCATTCAAAAATGCAATTTAAACTGTTAAAAATTACACATTATTTTTTTCACTCTAAAATAAGTTTGTAACAAAATAAATTTGATCCCTCTCAGCTCATGTTATATCTGTGCTTTAGATGGATCTATGCTGGTTTATTATTTATTAATTTATATAATTAAAGTACCAAAGAAATGATAATTCTCACACACACACACACACACACACACACACACACACACACACACATATATATATATTATTGTTAAATAACTATTATCCTATTATAATTATTTATTATGTTATGATAATAGATTTAATATAAGTCATATATTTTATATGACACTAAGTTAGATATCTTATATCTTATTAAGTTATTTAAGCGAGAAAAGTTTTTCATATGTTTTGGAGAGGAAGGTAATGCTTCTGTCATGGAATTCATGAAGAGTTTGTTGGAAATTAACTTCAAAATGATAGAAAAAAAGGTAAAAATTAGACATTTTTATCCAACTTTCCCTTAGTGTAACTTGAGAGATGGTTGAAAGCTGAGGTAATTAGATAATATAAAGGGTTTTAATATTATGTTTAATATATTATAATATATTAATGCATTATCCTAGAGAGCTTTATAGCAATACAATACAATATAATATTATAATAAAAAATATTAACATCATAATATTATATTATATTATGGGTGGTGAGAGGGAGATAAGTCCTTTATATCCATGGAGAAATCAAAGTTTTAGAGTATTCATGGGCTTGTGGAAGATGACAAATAATTAGATAGAAGACTATGGTTTATTCCACGACATTCTTCTTTCCAAATATTTTTAGGTCTCCTCTCTCATTGTGTTGGGTAACACCTTTTTAATAATTCAGTATTTGGTCAAAGGAACTCCCCCTAAAGTTCTAGATAATCTGTTGAATCAGATTAAGAAGGTATCAAAAGATATACCAAAGATGATTTTCAATCACATTCTAAGGGATAATAACGAGGAAGAAAATTAATGTGCCAGCCAAAGTTGCAATTTGAAGTTTGGGGATTTGATGGTTAATGGTCAATTAAGACAATCCTCCACCCCTTAGTGGATTCATCTTCCACATGACCCTTCACATTCTAACTCTTTACCTCCTGCTACTTCATTTGTGCCTATATATTCTTATTCCCACATATCTCATTCTTTCAATTCCTCTCACTTAGTAATTTTTCTCATTTTCGTACCCTGCATCCCTTCCTAGTCCCACAAAAGTGCATCATTCCATGTATCTATGTGCTAAGGTGCATCACTTGTTGGAAATGTTGTCATTGATGGCAAAGGAGATTACAAAGGAGGAGCACCTGAAACATCGGTCAAGGGGCAGAAAGGTAGCAGATGAAGAGCTGGAGAGACAGAGTAGGTTCCAGAAGAGCCACTTGATTCGAAGATCTGGCCAGGACAAGCAGTCTTGTAAGTGAATTCATTTGTTCCTGAATGGATGTGTATAGGTTGATTAATTTCTATGTGCGACAGAAGAATAAATGTCAATTATGGGTTGTCTATGTTGTGGTTGAACAAATTCATGAGTTGCAGTCATCAATGACATGGAAATGACATAGAGTCCACTATAAAATTCGATATTACAGTCATCGATTGAATAAGGTGCTTGAAGGAAATTACAGGCTCTGTTATGAAATTATGGGCTGTGAAGTTTTGAGTTTCGAATTCCATATAGAGACCTTATTGTAATGGAGGACTGGCTTAATTTGATGTCTATAATCAAGGATTTATAATTTGGAGGAGCTGCAGCAAACCCAAAAGCAGAATGATGGCACATTAATCCTGCGAGATAGGCTTATTACACATACTGTATTAAAACAGTGATGGCGCAGTTTTATGAAGGTTGTTTCTGTGCTTCATCTAAGTTGTGTGGAGAAAGTGTGGAATATTCTGGTTACAGTGGTTACCTTGGGAGGATTATAGCATGAGAAACGTTGATCTGTTAAGTTACATGATTTATTGATTAAATTCTGTGTGCAAGTGTCCCGAATATTTGTGCTTAACTATGTGGAGATGCCCTGAAATTGGGGTTTAATTGATACTCTGTTCTAAATAATAAATCGGTGTTAATTCCCATAGGGTTGCATATACTGTGTTGCTCGTTTAATTGCTTCTTATGTAGAAGATCGACAATAATTTGAAAGGAATTAAGTCTGCTCATTTATGCGTATTGAACCCTATATTTAGGATCACTGAACATGAAATGTTGTGTGAAGATTTCTTCAAAGTCTCTGTGTGACGGGTTACGCTGTGCATTAATTTTAAAGAAGTCGAAGCTCTTTATGTCGGATCAAGAGGGCCACGCAACAATAGAAATGAGTTGAGATTGCAGAATTGGGTGGCTGTAAGATCCTGTGAATCGATCATAGACTGGTCGATTTCAGATTTGCCCTTATTACTGATCAGATATTGTGCGGACGAGCTTGGAGTTCGATACGAAATCCTGTAAGGACCAGTGTGCATTTGACCCTACATTGAGAGCTAATGTCTAGGCATCTATTCCTTGAGTGAAGAAATACAAGCGGAATTCTATAGAGAAGTAGTGGAAGCGATGTTCACTAGATGAACCGTGTGTAACCAAAGAGCACGTGCATATTGAGTAGAACGGTGGAAATCCTTTGAAATAAGACGTTGAAGAAGAATGGAACCTTGTGCCAAAAATCGAGTGGAATCGACAGACAAACAGTAAAGGCGGTTTGAGTGGGCAAACCTGGCAGTATCGCGCAGCTCCTAAGGTGGAAAGTTGTTTTCATGAAAATAATGCGATATCATTGATCAAGAGACATGTGTCCCTTGGCAGTATTTGAAAAATGCTCCCATCATGTAATTTTGGGGGATTAACCCCTGAGCACCAAGTTTATGCAAAACTTCATTAGGTCTGTTGGATCGTTGATTGCCGCGCGATACGCTGAGGACCCTTTGATCCCTTCGGCAGTTAAAGTAGAGGGGGTTTTGTTTATTTAATTCATAAAAGGTGACTAATGTATGTTTTGGGTCCAATGTTGTTTTAAATGTTGATGGTTGGCCTTTTATTTAAATTTTGTGTTATACACATATGAACGCACATTCATATGGGTGACATTTTAAACGATGCGCGAAAGGTTTTTATGATATGGGCCCCATCGGTTTATCGTGTTAATTTTGAATGGTCGGAGTTAAATTAAAGTGACCATTATGATATGAATTTGGCATTTTTAATATGTGTCCAAAGGTCTAGTTATATGGTTACTAGATATGATGGTGCGTTGGAACGCCATCACATGTATTTATATATGGGTGGAACCGGAACCTTGTGTTGGAGATTGTTAATATTAAGGTCAAAGATGAAGTTATGACTCGTAAGTAATATGGTTGATGCGACGTAATCTTTGAAAGAGTGATTTCAATATATGCAATGGATTTTATTATGAGTTCAATTATTGGGGTGAACTCCCGTGAGTTATGGGCGAAACTTATGAACAGTTTAGTTGTGATATCCAAATATTGCTAATGGGTTTTAAATATAAAGTGATTTCATTTACGAAGTATTATAAGGTGGGACCCTCATGAATCGTATTGGAGGAAAACAGAACATCGGAGCATTCTATTGAAGTTTGTGATTTTGATTAATCGCATCAGGTCTTTCGCAAAGGCATTCATCGCATCGAAACATTTGCAAATGCATCAATCGCATTGGAACATTTGCAAATGCATCAATCACAATCGGAAGTATTCAAAAGTGATCCATCACATCAAGGATTAAGAAAATTCTATGGTTTTTAATCATAAAGTATTGTGGAAGGTTCAATAGTATTCGGGTAAAAAGAACTCTACATCAATGTCAAACATTGGTTTGCACCATAATAAAGCTCATATGGCGATATATTGGTTCACATTAATGTAAAAATGAGTTGAATTTGAAATATGGAAGCCAAGACCATTAGTACGTTGGGTCTGTGTGTAAATCAAAGCCGAATTTTGTATGAAGAATAAATGTGAAATTGCCTTCGGGACAATGGAAGCGTTTGAATGCATTTCCGTTTACAATTAATTTTTGTGGGCCTGAATACTGTTGGATGTTGGCTTTAATAAAGGCCTCAGTTTTGAACCATGTGTGTTCTACTATGAACCATCATATATTGGGTGAATCATAAAGCTCGAATATCAATTCGAATATCATTCTGAGGAGTTTTTTATTGAAGAACATAGTCCTCGCAGATGTAGTCTTGATATCATATGCTCCCAACTATAGGATTACTACAGTAAAAGAAAAATTTCCGCATGTCATTAAAATTGCCTAGGTTGGAATTTGGATTGACCACAGATGTTTTATGTAAGAGATATCAAAGGTTCCAGATATATGTATGAAATTACCAAGTTGATTAATACCTTGACTTTGCCCAAATTGTTTGAGAATTATTTGAGTGAAAATGTGGGATGCATTTATATGCACAGGATAGTGAAAATGTGGGCTTGACAGGTATACATACACAATGAACAGGAATATGCACAAAAATGAATTTGACAGGTATACATGTACAGAAAGCAGGAGAGGGTGCAGAAACTGACAAAGGCAGTGAACAACAGAGGTATGCAGAACATTTTCTTAACAGCGGCAGAAAAGACAAAACCAGCAAAGCCAAAGGCTAGAAAATGGGCTGAGCGAAATTGTTTTTATGTAACTGAAAATGTGAATTTAAATGTTGTAATTGATTTTATATTGTTTGTGATGCATTGGCAAGTCTCTAGAGGAAAACAAAACTCCCACTGTAATATTGAAATTAATGCATATTGTTATATTTTTTTGAATGAACGGGTAAAAGAAATGAGAATGCAGAAGGAAAAGAGGCATGGTTGTCCATTTCAAATTCCCTGAGGAATGCTAACAGTCATAACGGAATTTCTATAAATAATATCACATTGATATGCATAAAGATGTTAGAGAATGAGGTAAGAGAATGCAGAAATGAAGTAGTAAGGCAGAGGAGAAGGAAGAGCTGATAGAGAATCTGAGAAGGTGTTGAGATGATGTAGGGCAGATATGAGGACTGATGGACAGCATAAGAGAAGGTACAAAACAGAGCTGATATCCAAGGTAAATCAGCAAGTGTTTTTCTTTTGAAAGAGTAAGGAAGTTGGAACTTCCCTATCAAGTTGTAGCTTGATAGATGTCAGTTGTAGTTGACTGAGGTAGGAGCCTCATGTAGGTTGTAGCCTGCAAAAAATAGATGGGAGTTGGTGCTTCCACATCAAGTTGTAGCTTGATAAAATATCGAATATATGGTACAGGGTACCAAGAGGTTGGAGCCTCCTGTAGGTTGGTCCCTGCAGAAAATTGATGGGAGTTGGAGCTTCCTTGCAACACTAGAGAATTTGGCCCAATTTACAATGGCCACTTCGTCGCTATTCCAACACATATGTTGGAAATATGATGCTGAGTGTTGTCCTTGATGGCAACCCACTTGATGAAGATGATGGCAACCTACTTGATGAAGTTGTCCCTGATGGAATATGTCTTGATGAACTTGTTAAATGATGTAAATCTGATGTATATACAATGAGTACAGAAGGTAATGATGGAGGGAATGTCAGTATGTGCTAGAACATGATGAAAAGAGTATGTCTCAAGGCATACGCGGATTTGTCTAGACAAAGTAGCGTATGCACGCGGGAAATAACGTGCCAAGTCGCGTATGGGAAAAAGCGCTCTAAATATGTAAAACCAGGGGTAACCACCATGGTATTGACCCATTGTATTGAGTAATGATTCATCTATGTGACCCCGTCCAGGAATGCCATCGAAATTAATGTGGTTTTAGCTCATGGTATTGATAAAGGGTAAACCTATATAAGGAGAAGAAATTCATTGTGCAAATGTGTGCAAGAAGTCTGAGCTGGAATGAATACTTCTTTCTGAAGCATATCTGAATGGAAAGGGTTACAGTTGAATGAAAGATCTGAATGTATGATGCACCAATGAAGAAATGATGAAGAAGGGAATCTAGATCTGGAATGTATTTGTATCTGCTAGATCTGTTTATGGAATGATTAGATCTGAGATGAGGCGAACATCTGTCTGAAGTAAAGGGTAAAATTTGAGTGATTTATCTGTTCTGAAGAATTGCAATGACCTAAATGTCTGAAGAACTATATGCTAGTTCGTCGCAGAGTAAGCGC
Organism: Pinus albicaulis; assembly: GCA_034641835.2. Taxonomy (NCBI): domain Eukaryota; kingdom Viridiplantae; phylum Streptophyta; class Pinopsida; order Pinales; family Pinaceae; genus Pinus; species Pinus albicaulis. The sequence continues at coordinate 729,810,161 of CM076583.1, read as the reverse complement.
GTATAAACGCGGGTTTGCTGAAGATAAAGCGCGTATGGGCAGTAAAATTAGCTATGTAATATGTACAGAAGTATACGCGGGTTTCTATGGTCGAAGGCACGTATATACGCAGGATTAGTGAAAGGAAAGCGTGTATGAAGATTAGGGTTTGCTGAAGTATGAAGTATCAAATGTCTGATCTTTTCTGCTGTGTTACTGCTATCTGTTGATGATGTATGATTGAGCTCAAATGTATGGAGTGGGTCCAGTCTGAAAATATGATGAAACGTGGCCTGCAAGTTGTGTTCTAAAGGAAGCTTTGGATCCAGTGTGAAAATTGATGAAACGTGGTCCATGGTGGTGTTGAGGGTTGTAGCCTTCAGTCAGGGGGTTGTAGCTCCCTTCTAGGTGAGGCTGGTAAACGAGATCAGGGGGTCGTAGCTCCCTTCCAGGAGAGGTTGGTAAACGAGAGCAGGGGGTCGTAGCTCCCTTCCAGGAGAGGCTGGTAAACGAGCGCAAGTGGGTGCCTGTGTGCTGGTAGAAGGCTGCGCCAGCACATATGTTTTAAGATGTTTTCTCTATAATAAAATATTGAAGGCTGAGACAACGGCAGCGGTGGTTTTCTCCCGACTTGGGTTTCCACCTAAAATCCTGGTTTTCATGTGTGTTGCTTATGTGTGATGATTTATTCTTTTCTTACTGCACATGTTTACAGTTTATTGAACATCTAATGAATGAATGATGGAATGATATAAGTGAAGAATTAATGGCATAACAAGATCTATGTGTATACGCGAGTTTTATGAAGGATATCCGCGTGTATACGCTAGTTAGCTTCAGCAAAGTAGCGTATGGGTTTTAGTGAATGGAAAAGTAAAAAGTTTTGATTAAGTCCTAAATACTGATTCACCCCCCCCTCTCAGTATTTTTCCCAACAATTGGTATCAGAGCAGGTCCTTCTGCAGAAGCTTGATCGCTTGAAGGAGATCCGTCGCAATGGGAAGTCATGAAGGGATAATGTCTATAAGGCCACCTCTATTCAATGGAAATAATCTGTTATTCTGGAAGATACAAAGAAAAGCATATCTGCAAAGTCTTGGTGCAGAAGTATGGGCAATCATGGAAGGAGGTTATCAGTATCCGGCTAGTATTCCTACTGATGCAGCAGAAAGGAAGAAATATGAAATCAATGCCAAAGCAATCAATGTCTTATTAGGAAGCATGTCTGAACCAGAATTTGCTAAAGTGATGCAGCTAAATTCAGCAAAAGAAATATGGGACAAAATCATTCTGAGCTATGAAGGAGATACAAAGGTAAAAAGTGCAAAACTCCAAACTCTCATAATTGAATATGAAAATTTCAGGATGCATAATGATGAGAGTATTGCTAGTTTCTTTTTACGTCTAGATGATATTGTAAATTGTATGAGAAGTTTGGGTGAAGCAATAACCGATGCTACTCTAGTGGAAAAAGTCTTAAGATCTTTAACTTCAAAATTTGAGTCAAAAGTATCAGCTATTGAAGAAAGGCAAGATCTGCAAACTCTTACTATTGTTCAACTACATGGTATTCTGACTGCTTATGAAATGAGACAAGGAGGTCCCTCTCAAATCAAAGCATCTACCTTTAAGGCATGTGCAAAAGGAAAATAAAAGGAAGTTGTCAAGGAATCAAGTTATATATCAGAAGAAGAAGAAGCAAATTTTGTGAGAAGACTCCAACTAGGTACTGGAAGATTCAAAGGTACGCTTCCCTTCAAATGTTTTGATTGTGGAAGAGTGGGTCATTATGCTGCTAAATGTCCTTATAAACAATTTGAAAAGGGAAAGAGTTATTATGCAAATGAAGATAATAATGAAATGTCAAGTGAAGATGAAGAAGATTCTGACCAAGATCTGCTAGTGCTCATGGAAAAGAAGCAAAAGAAGAAGGCTACTCAAGAAAAGAAGATATCTCAGGAAACATGTGCTGCAAAAAATGAAGAAGAGGAAACAGGTATTGATTGTTGTTCTTGTAATCCACTCACTTGTGCATGCAATGATGAAGATAGTGAAAGTAACAGTATAAGTCTAGAAGCAAATCTCAAGATCAATGATGAAAGTAATTTTTGTGATCAATTTAAAAGGAGGGAATCTATTCTCAAGGATGTGATCTCTAGATTGAATGAAAAGATAGAAACAATGAAGGGACAGATAGAAATGTATCAAAGACTGCAGGACAAAGTAACCAATCATAGTGAAGAACTTGAAGCAGAAATCATCTCTCTGAAAGCAGACCTTGAAGCATCAAATAAGAAGAATGAAGAACTTCTACAATCATTTGAAAAGGAAGGATGTGAAGCATAAATCATCTCGCTCAAAACAGATCTGGAAAAATCAAATAAGAAGAATGAAGAACTTTTACAAATCTTTGAAGAGCAAGAAAATGGGTTGAAAGAAGAGATCTTAAATTTGAGTGATCAAGTAGAAGAAGAAAAAAAGGGTTGAAGAAAGCATGATGAAGCAATGCCAAAAATTGGAGGTTGAGGTAAACATTCTCAAAGGTAAATTAGAAGAAAAGGATAAACTCTTGAGGTTTCAAGATAGTACTAAGATTCTAGACAATATTCTTAGTAGTCAAAGGTCTCCTTCTATTAAACTTGGTCTTGGTTTTCATGAAACTGTTAAAGGAGAATATAGTTCACAAGGAAGTGCTAAAGATTCAAAGGATATCAATGCAAAGCCTGAAGTGTTGAAAGAAGCAAAAGGTCAACCGACAATCATGAACTCTCAAATGAAATCATTCCCTCCTTTGATCAATAATGTTGAATGCTTTAAATTTCATAATCATGGACATGTTGCAGCGAATTGCAGAAGCAGATTGTTTCAGCCACAAACAAACAGATCCTAGATAGAAAGGTACTCTGGTTTCTTCAAGGGATATTGTTTTTCATGTAACAAGTATGGACATAAAGCAGTTGATTGCAAAAGAAGGAAGATTAGAAATACTCATTATGATTCTTATGCTTATTTCTCTGGACACATGAGATGTTATTCTTGTAACAAGTATGGACATGTAGAAAAAGAATGCAGGTTGAACAGATCTGAGAAAGTGGACAATTTTCAGCACACAATTAGAAAGTTCAAGCAAATTTGGAAAAGGAAGAAGGACCGGTCAGAAACGTAGGGAATATTGACCCTACTGCAGTCATCAGCTTCTGAAGCTTACTTCTCTTAATGACTGCAGAAGTGATGTGAGATACATTATTGAGCTTAGTAATGTATCGTCATAGGGGGAGCGATGTATGATGATTCTCATGGTTGATTTGGCAAATCTAGTTATGATTATTGCTGACAGAGCATCTGACATGAAGAAGACAGGTACAGGAAGGAAAAATTCAGGGGGAGATGGAGGAATGTGAAATTTTCTATAATTCACTTTCCATACGCGGGTTCAATGAACTAAATCCGCGTATACACGCGAGTTCCAGCAGACACAGTCGCGTATGCATTGATGATAAGTGAATTGGGATGACAGCTGAAGATCAGGAGCAGAGGTTCAGGGGGAGCATCAGTCTGACTGCTAATGATTGTACTGTTAGCATTATTCTAGTTATACTCATGCTAATGAAATGATACATGGTTTCTTATGTTGAAGATTATGGATGAGCCCGGATTGCTTATTTGATGAAGAATATCTTTTGGATATGATGGAAGTCTTATGATTCGGAGATCCGGACAGATCATGCAGAGATTGTTGCTGATGACTTGCTGTTAAAAGTATTCAGATTGCACAAGCTAAGGAGGAGCCTTGGACACATGGAAAGGATGTTTGGATGCACATTTTCAGGGGGAGCACTAGTCTTGCTAAGTATAATGCATTGTTGGCATTATGATGATTCTGAAATATGATCTCTCTCTTGAGGTCTTTCTGGTATTGGTCATAAAAAATCATACTTGTAATTTGATAAAAAGGTCTTGTTGAGACCCATGATGTAAAATTGTAATATTCGATCATGTAAGGACTTGACAAATTTTGTAAACCCACTTGGTTGGGTAGCTGAGTCAAATTTGTAAACCCACTTGGTTGGGTAGTTGAGTTGAGATGTGTAAACCCACTTGGTTGGGTATTTGAGTCTCATATGCAAATCCACTTGGATGGATATTTGATGTAAGTATGATTCATGGGTGATAGGAAGGTCATAGAGTCATGTACTTCATTGAAAAATATGTTTGTAGGTTCAGCATGAACTCAGGGGGAGCATGGTCACTTCAGTGTACATCAGATCTGCAGAACGCTTCCTTCTACAAGAGGAGAAAAAAAAAAAACCTTGTGTTGGTTTTGGTCTGCCCTTTTGCCCTTGATGTCAAAGGGGGAGAGTGACATGGTGTTTGAATAAAGAGAAAGAATGGTGTCAAGAGTAACATTGTTTCATTGTATTCTTAATGTATCTATCTGTTTTGGTGATCAAACACCATCGTGGTTGCCATCAAGTCCAAAGGGGGAGATTGTTGGCAATATGATGCTGAGTGTTGTCCTTGATGGAAACCCACTTGATGAAGATTATGGAAACCTACTTGATGAAGTTGTCCCTGATGGAATATGTCTTGATGAACTTGTTAAATGATGTAAATCTGATGTATATACAATGAGTACAGAAGGTAATGATGGAAGGAATGTCAGTATGTGCTAGAACATGATGAAAAGAGTATGTCTCAAGGCATACGCGGATTTGTCTAGACAAAATAGCATATGCACGCGGGAAATAACGTGCCAAGTCGCATATGGGAAAAAGCGCTCTAAATATGTAAAACCAGGGGTAACCACCATGGTATTGACCCATTGTATTGAGTAATGATTCGTCTATGTGACCCCGTCCAGGAATACCATCGAAAGTAATGTGGTTTTGGCTCATGGTATTGATAAAGGGTAAACCTATATAAGGAGAAGAAATTCATGATGCAAATGTGTGCAAGACGTCTGAGCTTGAATGAATACTTCTCTCTGAAGCATATCTGAATGGAAAGGGTTACAGTTGAATGAAATATCTGAATGTATGATGCACCAATGAAGAAATTATGAAGAAGGGAATCTAGATCTGGAATGTATTTGTATCTGCTAGATCTTTTTATGGAATGATTAGATCTAAGATGAGGCGAACATCTGTCTGAAGTAAAGGGTAAAATCTGAGTGATGTATCTGTTCTGAAGAATTGCAATGACCTAAATGTCTGAAGAACTATATGCTAGTTCGCCACAGAGTAAGCGCGTATATACGCGGGTTTGCTGAAGAGAAAGCGCGTATGGGCAGTAAAATTAGCTCTGTAATATGTACAGAAGTATACGCGGGTTTGTATGGTCGAAGGTGTGTATATACGCAGGATCAGTGAAAGGAAAGGGCGTATGAAGATTAGGGTTTGCTAAAGTATGAAGTATCAAATGTCTGATCTGTTCTGCTATGTTACTGCTATCTGTTGATGATGTATGATTGAGCTCAAAGGTATGGAGTGGGTCCAGTCTGAAAATATGATGAAACGTGGCCTGCAAGTTGTGTTCTAAAGGAAGCTTTGGATCCGGTGTGAAAATTGATGAAACGTGGTCCATGGTGGTGCTGAGGGTTGTAGCCTTCAGTCAGGGGGTTGTAGCTCCCTTCCAGGTGAGGCTGGTAAACGAGAGCAGGGGGTCGTAGCTCCCTTCCAGGAGAGGCTGGTAAACGAGAGCAGGGGGTCGTAGCTCCCTTCCAGGAGAGGCTAGTAAACGAGCGCAGGTGGGTGCCTGCGTGCTGGTAGGAGGCTGCGCCAGCACATATGTTGTAAGATGTTTTCTCTATAATAAAATATTGAAGGCTGAGACAACGGCAGCGGTGGTTTTCTCCCGACTTGGGTTTCCACCTAAAATCCTGGTTTTCATGTGTGATGATTTATTCTGTTCTTACTGCACATGTTTACAGTTTATTGAACATCTAATGAATGAATGATGGAATGATATAAGTGAAGAATTAATGGCATAACAAGATCTCTGTGTATACGTGATTTTTATGAAGGATATCCGCGTGTATATGCTAGTTAGCTTCAGCAAAGTAGCGTATGGGTTTTAGTGAATGGAAAAGTAAAAAAATTTTATTAATTCCTAAATACTGATTCATCCCCCCCTCTCAGTATTTTTCCCAACAACATAGTCGTCGCAAGAGCGACAGTTCGAGGATGGAAAAAACATGGTTCGCCATGACGTCGCAATTTCGATGCCTTTACAAAGTGTCGCAATACCGACACTTTTTTCGTCACTTCCAAACAAGCGTCACTCTTCCGACGTTTCCCAAACCATTTCTCTTCTGACGTTTGTAAACTGTCGCAATTCCGACAAAATGTGGTCTGACGTTTTGAACGTCACTCTTCCGACGTTTGTAAACTGTCACAATTCCGACGAAATGTGGTCCGACGTTTTGAACGTTTCTCTTCCAACGTTTGTAAACTATTGTAATTCCAACGAAATGTGGTCTGACGTTTTGAACGTGTCTCTTCCGACGTTTTTATACTGTCGCTCTTTTGACGTTTCTAAACTGTCGCAATTCCGACGCCGTACAAAAGTGTCGCAAGACCGACACATTGCAGAAGCGTCGCAATACCGACGCTTTCCAAAAGTGTCGTAATACTGACGCCAGGAAGAATTGTCGCAATATTGACGGATGTCACAAGACCGACGAAAATGGAAATCATTCAAAACGTCGGAAGACCAACGCATATAAGGCGTCGAAAGAGCGACACTTACAAAGCGTCGGTATACCGACGGCGGGTTCAATTTTTTTTTAAAAAAATGAAACTTTAAAACAGGACAGTAAATCTCGAATATTTGTTATGAATTGTGGGTGTTCCAATTGTTATGAACATAATTCGACCGTGAAATATTAATATAATAAACCACCCCGCAGCGCTTCGACTATAAACAATCATATAATAAGATCGGACCCCACTAACCTTTAGTGATGGCATTCACTTTATAACTGGGACTTCATATGAGGCTTGGACACATAAATACAAATAAACTTTTTCAATGCAAAAAACCACACATACCTCCGTTGAACCTTAGTTAGGACTACAATAGTCGACGTATATACGCGTGGGGCCCAGTGCTAGCGGCCTTTCCACATCCAACGGTGGGTAATACGTCGCTCTGGCCTTGATGATCCAACGATCCAACTGGATATCACATGATTTATTTGCACGATCGTTAACTCACGATGAGAGTGGGTTTTCAAAACCGCTCAAGGCCACGTGTCGGCCTATGACATTGATCGCGTCCAAATGTGGAATACCGCTTACCGTAGAAAGGTGGTGCGATATGCCGGAAACTCGTCTTTACTATGCGGTCCTCAAGGTTCCGACTACTCTTACTCCAGGTTTCGTCCGCTTACCAATGCCTTACTTCCATTGAACTCTGCCTCGTTGTTCATCCTTCGCACGGCCATACCAAACGAACTCGAGCACGACCATTTCGAGGAGACACGACGCATTACATATGCCACGGTTTATGTCTTATGGTTCTAACAAGGTTAGTATCGACTCTGCAAATCGATACACCGGTACTTGGTTCATCCAATCGCCTACACATTCATAACACTCATTACGAGGTTTTACCTAGCTCACGGAGGTTTGAGCACAGCATCTCCTTGCTCTACCACAGGCGCACGGGAATTTCATTAACCTAATTCACCATCTGTTCACACAACTGATTATAGAGAAATTCCCCAATTGTTTGACACAGTTATCTATGGAATTCACCAATGCTCATAAGTCCTGAGTCATTAGCTCGTGTTCCACCGAGAACTCAACCAGTCTATATGCACATAACCTCATCACAGGGTTTATTAATTACCACGAGATTTCAATTATCTTTCACCAGGATGCGTACATATATTCACACACAGAAAACTTACTCAATCAACGCACATATAATACTAACAGATTCCTTATATAAATGAAATTTCTTACAGTCTCCTCGTCCTCGGCCATATCTTCGATACAATGGCCTCCTCTTCCCTATGTAGATTGAATTTCTGGGTTGGTTGGGTTTGTAACCAGTTAACTATTGAAAAGTGCTTCCGCATCAGTATTGTAAATTTGCCCAGAATTGAATTTGGGAATGAATTTTGAATGCATCTATACACAGCTTGAGGCTTGAAAATGAGAGAAGAACCGGGACTGTGGGTTTTTACCCCATCAACCAAGATATGTTTATGGTAACTAGAACATTTCCATAAAGTTAGCTTATAAATTTTCAAATAAGAGGGATGCAAACCATTTCCATTTTTTTCTATTTATGGGAGATTGCGGGAGATGTTTGGGGTAAGAGAAGCTTATACATAATGTAGCCATGCGAGAAATTTTAATCCAGTGACCAGGTGCTCAATTTTTTTTGCATGGTGTTCAAAGGTTTAGAGTTGATGATTTGACAATATCAGCAGTTCGAGAAAGATTCATGCATTTTTATTGTTCTTGACTCTTGAACACTAAAATACTGAATGAGATGGTATTGCAAAATGCACTATTGAATGATACAAGTGTTGAAAGACATCTGTAATCTGTAGATGGAGTTCATCTGGATCAAGCCTACCTTGATACATGTATAATCTGACTCTTGTCCCTTAATAACCACATTACTCAACTGTTTGAATCTTCATTTTTAAGAGTTTCAATTCAGGGTTGGCATTAATAATGTCAAAATATGAAACAAAATTTTCCAACAGCCTAATTAAAAGTGCAATAGTTCTTGGCATATAAACTCCTAGAAATGTGTGAAGCGGTAGTTAAACTATCCAAATCCAGTGCATATAAATCCTTGTCGTATGCTGAAACCTGTTTTGACTAATTCATAATGACAATCGCTTGAAATCATTCGGTGAATTTGAAGTAATCTGAAAGAGACATGGTATTGTGGCATCAATAAATCTGAAGAAACCAACTGTGAAAATCTTAGTCACTGTTTTGGAGAAATGATGGTTTGTCTAAGTTCCCTTTGTGAGTATTACAGGTGTGAACTACTATAATACTCCTTACTAATATATGTTAAGACTCAACTGTTGAAATATTACTTTCACCTACCTCTGTACTGAGAGCCGCCTTAGATATTTGTTTGAAGAAGTTCTTTCACCAGGCCGCTTGCCAAAATGTTCGAACAGTCAGAGTCAAGGTTTAAAAACAACAACCAGTCCTGCACATTGAAAACAAAGGGTTAAAACAGAAAATAGAGTACATGGCTCTATATTTCAAAAATAGGATTAAAATAGAAACAGGGCAAATTTTGATTGAAGCGTGGGTTTTGTTTAAAGTTTGGTGGTCCTGCACCATGACAAGCCAGAGGAGGACATGTGGCAAAAATTGATTGGAGCATATATTTGTTTGGGCCGCTCACGCAGTGGAAATCCAGACCTAAAAAAGATTAGGGCGAATTTGATAAGAAATTTGCATCACAACTCTCTCTCCGTACGCCAGCCCAAATTCGGACCCGAAAAAGATTAGGGCGGAATTCATTTGGTTTTCGCGTCACAAAATTGGCCGACGTCAGCAGGCTATTTTGGAATGCGAATTTGGTTTGAATTATGTTTTATCGCCGTTTGAAGTCCGGCGGGCTCCACTGCTAAAGGGTTCGTTTGAATTTTTGACAAAGGTTTTGTTATATGTTTTATATAACGCGCGGAGGAATAGTTTTTTTTTTTTTAAGGTTCCACTCTAGTTTTGGTAATATTTTGTTTTAAATGCGACGTATATATGCTTTATATATATATATTTCATATATATATTAAAATATTCGTAAATTGTGGACCCCGAGAGCATTTTAATAGATTTGTTATTTGCATAGTTTTGTTATGTTTTTAATATATGTGTTGCATATAAAAGAAAAGGGTTGTGAACCTGTTTCGGAATGTAGTTGTAAAGTTTATTATTACACATAATAGCAGTGTAAGTGTTTTGAAGAGCACAGTAGTGCATAGTTTTAGAGACAGAGAAGAATTTTGAGTGCACTGCGTTTTGCAGCAGTCACATTTTGTAATCCCTCTCAATGAGGAAGAATTTGTAATAGTTTTTTTTTTTAAGGAATAGAAATTTTTCAAAGTGTTGAACTCTGTTTCTAGTGAAGAAATTTCAATATTTTCTCTGTGTTAAAAGAGGAGAGTATTACTCTCTCCATTGTTATTCTGGAATTTTCAAATAGTCCAACACATGGCTATAAATGAAGGAGATTGCTACGCATCAATATCAACATGTTTTCAAGTAGGAGCTGCCTAATTTTGTAACAAACTTCTCTCTAGATGTCAAAATTTGCAGACACTGAAGATTACTCAAGTGATGCCTAAAATTTCCACTGAATTCCTACAAGAATTTTAGATTTGTGACAGAAATCCTTTTGCTAATATATTAGCTTACTCCTTTTAAGTTTGTCTCATTCAAGTAATAAAAAATGTTTCAAGGAGTATAATGAAAACTAGATTATGTGTGAAGCATAAAATAATCATTGATGCTAGACTTGGACGTTAAGAAGGATAATAAGAAGTAGATACACTTCTCTAAAGCATAATACCGTTTTTCTGAAGCATAAGACAATCATTGATGCTAGACTTGGAAGTTGGAATAAGACGAGATAAAACAATGAAAAAGACATTTCATTACTTGCATTAAATATTAGTACCGCATTTTACCAGTAAGATGAGAGCAAGGTCTAGATTTTGACTAGCATCGATTCTTGTGAACTCAAATTTCACTAAAAACATAGTTTTTTGTATGTTTTTCAGCACATGGTTAAAAATGATAGTGCATAAAAATATATATTGTTGGGCCGAATACATAAGTAATCAAAAATTATCTTTACCAAGTTATTCGCTTCATCAAAAGCCTGATCTTCACATGTGACACTTTTGCTAGGGATAAATATCAAGTGGGTTGTGACATTTTAAAAATTGGTTCACGGTGAAGTGCCCAAAAGGCAAGTCTATCAAAGCATCTGCGACCTGTGTCATTTCATATTAGTGGATGATTTGATATCATAATGGAGGTGCTCCAATTCAAGCATTGTAGAAGAGGCAGGAGCCTACAAGGCAGATCCAAACTTTGGAGTAGAGCAAGGTACATCCTGGGAAGAATGAAGAATTTGGGAATTTGGGATCTCTTCCAGAGGCCATTGTACCAAAGGTTTGTCCTATTTGTAGATCTTTCTCATCTACATCCAATATAGCCTTAAATGCCCACATAGATCACTGTCTATCAGGTGAGTCAAATGCTAAAAAAATTGGAACAAAGTTTTCCAAGCCTAAAGTGAAGGTGAGAAAAAAATGATCAATCCTAGATATAATTGTTGCGGCACCTATTTGCATGCTAGAGAATTTGGATTATAATACTAGCAAAGAGAAATTGACCGCTGATGCACATCCATTGCCTTTGGATCAGCTCAATCTCAGAGACACCACCAAGCAGAGGCAACATCAATGCAAAGATCTCAACATTTCAAAATTAATGCAAAGATGTCGCGTAGTGGTAATGCATGTATTTCAAAAGAAACAAATAACAATGCACATTCTAACCCATTCGAATAACCACTATATCAAGGGTTTACATCTAATTAGATCCAATCCGTATATCGATGGAAAAAAATTAATATAATTACATTTTCCATTGCAGAGGAAACTTTGCGAAAAAAGAAAAGGAATATAAAACGAGGATGTCAAGATGTTTAGATGACTCAGTACAAAAATTATTTGTGCTTAGTAGACACAGCACTGTATTCTTAATGAATTTTTTGTAGAATACTAAACATATTTGTCCAAATTTTGAGATGCAAACTGTAGTCTCTACTACGTTTGGAAAATTGGAGGTTTATAAAAGATAAACTGCAAACAGAATTGTACCACTATGATAAGAAGCTGTCAGAAGCATTCTTTCTGCTTCACAAATGTTGAACTACCTTAAGAATGCTTATGGTTGATATAAATATTAGAGCATGGCAGTTAAATGTAGTAGTTATGCTAAAATACTGAATAACAGCTTGAGAGTTCTCTTCAGATACTGTACGAATGCACCAAATTAAATTTGTACCATTACTAAAGATAAATGGTCAAAAATAGTCAATTTTGATATCATGAAGTTATGTCTTTCTCGGTAGCAAACTGGGGATAGGATGGCAAATATGAGAGAACTAAGTTCCAAAGAATAAAAAAACAAGGCCAACATAGTTCTACCTTGAATCAGAGACAAAACAAAGTTGCCCAAAAAAATGTTTGCCACTGTCATCACCCCAAGGAGCGCAAAGTCAGTTGATGGTTCCAACCATTTGACGAACAGAGAGAAGATTCATGGTGCCAATGGTTGTAGCATAGTTTTTTGACGTGATCCATCATTGTAACAAAGCAGATTGATGGTGCCAATTGATGTAGAAGTCCATTGAGAGTGAAACTACTGTAGTAGAGAAGTTTGAGAGCACCCATTGAAGCTTCTATATATAGCAGAGTCAACATTTTCCTATTGAACAAGTTTGTATAGTCAAAGCCACAGCAAGATCAGATAGCCACGATCCTAAATGAGAACCAAAGCCAAAGCTAAGACAGATTCACGTTTATCAGAACAAGACAGCCATAGCAAATTATCTGACCATAGAACCAGATCATGAGAGATATAAATATTCTTGCTTCCACTGTGGAAATGTATAAACTGTACAAGGGCTTTACTTCCAACAGATTTCATTGTGATAGTAATTTCTATGGTGTTGTAAGCACTCATTAGTAGAATCTTAAAGCCATTCTGGAATTCTTTTAACCTGGAGAGGGTTTTCCTTGGTTATAAATCCTCATGTTCAAATTCCATTGTGGATTGGTTGTGTTTGATATTATGTTTTTACTATCCGAAGTTGAATTTTCGCACAGAAAATTATCAGTCTAAAGCGAGCAATTTTGTGATGTTTCTTTTGCTTCCTATTATGAAGTATTTCGCTCAGAACTCTACTCGTTGTAACAGAGGTCTTGGGCATAGAAAAGGGGACTTGGGTTTTTTGGAATCAAAATTCAGGTTAAGATTATCATCTGAAGAATGGCACAGTGAGCCTTAGCATGGAGTTGGGAGTACCAATTTGAAGTGCAGGTAGGGCATTGTACAATAGACCAGTTAGATTTCTCGACCCTAATACAAAAGTTTCTTCTTCTTTCAAAACGTGTTTCTCGTTTTATATAACCAATGTGGGTCTTATTCTTGTTTCAATTGGGGATGGATCATCATTTTTTATTGCTCCAAATGATCACACTCTGGGTAGCCCTAGAGGCTATTTGGGGGTGATGAGTCCAATAGGTCTCAATGAACTGTTTCCCTCGCTGGGGAATACTATTGCAGTGGAATTTGATACTATTTTGGATGTTGAATTCCACGATCATAATGGAAACCAGTACCTTCAGCTCCAGTACCTATTCACAAAAGAGGGTGCCATAGTCATTCATGCGTGTAGAGAGGGTGAATTGCAGGCATTGCAACAGGAGGTGTTGTTGTTGTTGCATTGGCCACTAGATTGTTTGTCTGGTTCTGTTACAAGCGTAGAGTATTGAAAAGGACAGACAAATTTAGTTCAGATATTGTGAAATTGCCTTGGAAATTCACCTACAAAGAGCTCAGCAATGCTACGAAAGACTTTTTTTGAATGTGATTGATAATCGATAATTGCAAGCAAGGGTAATCCCCTTGTGAAACCCAAATTTCTGAGCATTTTCTAAAACCTGATGATAGAGTCATTGTAATGAACAAGTGCCTAGGTCCATATTACATCCAAATCTACCAAGCACCAATATCTATAAAAAAAATCCACAGTATTTGCGAACTAAGAAGAAGAGGCATAAAATGTATTTTGCTTACCTGTTTGAATAGTTGTTGGGGTTTACCACGGTAAAAATTTAACAGAGCCCATGTAGCATTTCTTATCATTGAAATTCTGGCAGTATCATTCAACTGGGAAAGCACCTACCTTAGAGCTCCATGACTGAGGGCAAGATCCCTAAATGTTGCAGAGTCTCCAACAATATTTCCCAAAGCCCAAACAACCTTACATGAACACCAGTTGAACTCAAAGTTGGGTACTAGTTTTTTAAATCGAATTCCAAAATTACAGACATATAAATATAGTTGGGAAGAATAATTTTATGCCTCTAAAATAAACGTGCTACCTGTTCTCAAACATTATCATTCCTATAGTAAGAATTTCCACAAATATAGGCAGTGCCCCATAATCAATCACAACCTTTGTATTCTCATAGGTTCCTGAGACTATATTAGTCAAAGCCAAAGCTGCTTCAAACTGCATTATCAATCACAAGGTATCACCATCAAAGCTATAATTTTAAGATAACAATTTATCTACCATTGAAACTATAATTTTAAAATAGATACACCTAGTGATATAGACACCTAGTGAGAGTAAAGGTTAGGAAATTATAATAATAATTATTACAAGATATCACTCACAGTGCAGTTGATTGTTCATTGTCTGCTGTAACTATAATTTTAAAGAAGACACACTTAGTGATATAGACACCACCAAGTGAGAGCAGAGGTTATGAAATTATAATGAGAATTATTTCAATATAACATATTACTCATAGTACAGTTAATTGTTTATTTTTTGTGTAATAATTTTTTATTATTTATAAACACAGTCAAACATATTATGAGGGACAGTGATGAAATTGACAACGGTCTTATAACAAACCATAACGGGCACATCCCCTAGCAAGATAGACTCTGAATAAGAAAGAAAGCAAAACAAAGAGATCACTTACAAGATCATAAGCTTCCTGAAGAACAAGATCCAGAGCAGCATCTGTAACCCCTAAAGAAACACCTCTCTCTACAAGATGAATCACTACATCTTTCATATGTATTCTAGCAAATTTTTTGAGCTCATCACGAGAAAGAGGATCAAATACAACTATCTCATAAATTCTATTCAATAGCTCTAGCCTAAAATGTCTTCTAACCTGCAAAAATATTCAAAGGCATGTAAAAGCACTACATCCAACTTCATGATAAAATTATATGAAAAATATGCATAGACAGAGTCCAGGAGAATGAAACGTCAGGTGTATTGGCAGTTGCTGAAATGCAGCAACTAAAATGGCAGGTGTATTGGCAGTTGCGGAAATGCAGCTACTAAAACAGCAGGTTTGTCGACAGTTGCCGGTGTGTGGATTGTCGCTGGTATTTTCAGACCGATTCCATGAAAATATACCAGAAACCAGTGGTATGTCAAACCTAGAAGGTAACCCGAGAGACTCTGACTGTCATATTAAACAAGTAACAGGTGTCGTGCCTAGATAAGAAGTGTTGACGAAAAAAAAATTGATCTCTTTCATAACAGAAGGCCTATCAGCCTAAATATCTAGGACATGTGGCACTCCATGATAAAGACACATGGTGTGTGGATTTGAGTTTTTCAGGTGGTCAAGTGGACCGAAAATAGGTTAAATGTGGCACCACTCAGAGATTGACATGTGCCAATTGGTACAAGTGGTAGACAATTGGCATGCTCAAACAACGAGGTGATGCAAGAATGACATGAGGGAGAAAATATCAGAAAAGCCCCAAATTTGGAGAACTAAAGCTCATCACCAACCTGAGATTGACAACTTTACATGATGTAACCTATGAAATTGTAAATGGAGAAATCATAGTAACAATAAAGTAACCTATGTAACAATAAATTCGGATTCATCCTGGGAGTGGTAATGGGAGAAATCATAGTGAACAACAGGAAAGATGCAGAGTTGCTTACAATCAAATAGATGAAAAAACACATACAGAAAACCTAGATAATAATCATTAACAAGCTTAATATTGAATTATGAACTGTAAAGGAACTTACAAAATGTGACATTATGAACCTGGTCAAGCGCACAAGCAAAAATATCTTGGACATGACCCTGGTTGACAAGTTGTATTGCTCATGATGCAAGAGGATTTGTACCTTCATTGCCAAGTCAATCAAAATCCATCATTATCTATACAATAAATACAAGTAATTGATGTAGTATTTTTTACTCTAAGATGCATTCTTATGATAATATTAGAACATATGTTGAAAATTTCAAAACATACCTAAATAAGCTCCTCTTCATTTCAAGAAAAATTTATTGGAGTTGCATGAACTTGGAACAAGCCTCCCACGATCTGAAAGAGTAGCAACTAAGTCAACAGTGACTTTTTTGTTTCTACGTTGGATCGAGGGAGGTTTGCTCCAAGATTAATCGCTCCAATAAATTATTCTCTACTAAACAGGGCCAACCACATGAAGGTGGAAGCTCTTATGGCCCCTCCCCCCCCCTCACATCACTCTCAATTCCCCAATACCCAATCTACATTTCATTTTTTACTTTCATGAGCATAAAAAAAATATTCAATAACTAATAAAAAAACAATTCAACAAAAAGTACGCAAGGAAACATTGAAATTAATTCTTGACATGAAAATAGTATGATAAATGAGTTTTTTATATAACGCAAAAAACGTTCCAAGTATGGTAACATTTGTCTTATAATAACACAATATTTTACATTATCAAATTTTATTTTTCTTCTTCCTATTTCTAAAGCTCCTAATTACATCATCAATATCATCGTGCTCTGCTCCTGTTTCGTGCCTTTCGACTCGCACTGCTGACCTAGCTGCGTAGTCACGATGTCTGGTCTCATCCAGTGACGGGGCATCGCCTACAAAAACAGATAATATTAAATTTTAATTGTCAGTTTTTAAATATCATTGAACTAGTTCGGTAATATTAATAAAAAAAATGTAATGAGATTATTTACATGGTGCACCAGTTGTCATTGTTGGGACTGTTGCCCTGTCTTCCTCTCTGGTGGTAAGATCCTCAAGGGAAACATTCTCTGTCATTTAAATAAAAAACTTTATAAGGACAACCATCAAGGTGTAATTAGAAAAAATTATAAGTGGAAATTAATTACCGTCACGGCCTTCACTGATAGTAGCATTGTCGGCCTGGTCCCCACTACAATGATCAAGTTACACGCGAGGAACATCTACATCTGGCTCTAAAACTGGGTTATTTGCCTTGTTGGTAGTGCGGCTCCCCTGATTTAAAAAAATTTGTTAAACATTAAATTTATGGACGAAAACAAACATATTGAAAGGTTAATGTTTTACCTTATTAGGCATTCGGGATCTTGGGACCTACCCCAAGCTTCTGCGACGTTCAACTACGGCTTGATAGCCGAAATGGAAAGCGATATTTTTATCTTCCTCTGTAGTTTCTTTTCCGAAGTCATCACCCTACATTACATATGATTGTGTATTTTTAATCATATTTTATAGGATTACAAAAACATTGGAAGGCGATACAATTAATTATAAGATGTTTAGCTACTTAATTACAATTCTTGCGGCTAATTTCAAGTAGCCACCCTGGCCTAGCTTGTGATGGCCCTTTTTTTCAATCCTAGCTCTGGTTGCCTTCGAGGTGTCAAGCAACCTATCATCAAAAGATTGAATTCAAATATGATGTAGCACACTTTTATGTTAGACATAGAGAAAATTAAAGCTATTGAATTAAAGTTGTAATTTACCTTGCGGGTCCAGTTGGCATTTTTCCTTCTTTCTTTTCCCTTTTCTCTTTTCCATCATGGATGAGTGCTCTCCACTCACTCTATGGAACTGTGAGAGGATGCTCGTATCTAGGGTTAAATTGCAATTGCGTCCTATAGGTGTCCCTGGTATATTTCAAATATTTGCTGACTACCCGAGCCATCGTTGTTCTGTCAAATGTGTCGACCCCAAAATGGCTTCTAGATAATCTAGAAGTTATTTTTTCAGGTTAGAATTCTGGGAATTCCACCTTGTGCGTATGGTTGGGCCAAAAATTACCAACGCATGGCTCTCCAAAAACCTGTAAAACTCATTGTTTTCTACACAGAAAAAAAAAAAAAAAAAGATATTATGATTAATTTAAAAATAAAAATCATGATAAATATGTTTTAGATAGAGTAAATGAAATAGTTAAAATATTAAAATTTACCTGGGAGTTGTACGTGCTTTATAGGGACACCTTCATCGTTCACCAACAACGTGCCATTAATGGTCCCTATGGAGCTGACACGTGTAGCTCCAGGAAACGCAATAATGTAGTTGGCCATATCAGCCTCATCACTGCCAAAACGTTCAGTGGTTGGTTGGGTGTCTACTTGGGCAGGGTGTGTTTCTTGGCTGGCACCTAAAGGAGTAGAAGGTGTATGAGAGGGTTGCTGGGAAATCTATTGCCCTTGTGTCCCACTACCACCAACACCAGGTTTAGCAAGTGTCAGAAAATGCTACATACAAAAGAACTTTTTTTTAGTTTAATCAATGTAAAAATTAAAAATAAAACTATCACAATTCATCTCATGTAGAATAAAAAAAATATCCTTTTGACTTTTTATTATTACCTGATATGTTTCTAGCTGGGCCATAAGTTGTTTTATCCTCTCTTCTGTTTCAGGTGTTTGAGGCGCGTCTATCAAAGTATCAAATTATGACCTTGCATTTCGTGCCTTTTTTCGCAACAAGAGCACTAGAGATAGGGATGAAGAAAGCTCTTCCTCATAGAGGGAATCATCAGGCGTACCATGGCTAGGTGTCTGCATATTTGAACAAAATTAATATTATTTCAATTGTGTAAATAACTAAAATACCTAAAGATGGAGAAATATTGGCACTTTACATGTTCTTCCACTGGCCTCTTTCCGCGATCATCCCATCTCGGGGTTGTTCCTGTACTGCCCTGATCAGTCTGCCACATTGCAATAAAATTATAAATGTAAGAACTTGAAAACAATATCTAACTTGAAAACACAAAACGAAAACTGAAATAATTTCTAATAAGACACCAGAAGACAGAGTTAGAGTTTCAAATATGCCTTGCATTGAATTCAGTCCTAGAAACATGTCATTGCACATTAAGGCACCCAAACAAGAGACGAGTTGACAATGAAGACCTTATTGAATATATTTTTGGAGAAACTTCTAGTAAACTTGTTGTTAAGACCTTGAGGACATTTTTGGAGAAACATTGTTGAAGCTGATGGTATATCACTGTTGGAGACGATCTTGAAGGGCCTTGAAGTGAAGCTTTTGGAGCAACTATTGAAAATTCCTTAGAGCATTTAGGTAAGGCACTTTCTATCTTCCATCACCTTTTTCCTTTCAATATTCTTTAAACAATTTTTTTGATATTTAATGTTTGAATTCATGTTATAATTCCTTGATTATATGTGTTTGGGGACTTTCCCTTTGAAATTACCCAAAAATACCCTGGCAATTTTATCTTCAGGATGCATGTCTGACCCTATTGTTCAATATTTTGATTGATAGTAGTAAACATAGAGAGTTAGGGGGCTCTTGACTTGGTTTAGTTGGGCCATTATATCCCTAACATCTACTAGGGAGAACCCCCCTTGAGTTGGAGGAGAGCTAGCCCGAAGTGAAAAGAGGTTGGTGAGGTGACAATGGGGCTATTGAATTACACATGGTATCACACTTTAGCTTTAGGACTTTATCTTGAGAAGTGTGAGATTTTGCTATATCAATTCTCAAATTGTTTACAACACTATTGTTGAGAACTAATAAGAAGTGATGTTGAGGGGTTTTTGGGTATAAGAAACAATACCATTTAAAAACTATGGTTCTCAGTCCTTGGCATTCCTTCACCTGGGCCTAGGGGTACACAAGAATAATTTCACACTAAACCATGCAAACTTAAAAGTAACTTAAAAGATCCATAAAGTAATAATAATCATAATTCCTAATTTCCTATTGTACAATATAATGCAAATTATTCAAACATGAAGCAATGAAGACATACAATGTCTGAATTTCAAGATTGATGAACCAATACAAGAAGTTAGAAACTACAACTTTGATTCAATACTATGTGTCCTAACTCCAGGAAGGAATCTAGTTTGTAGTACAGAACATGCATCGTGTATTATCAATTCTTAATTGACAACAACTAAAGGTCATCTACCTCATCAATTCCTTCCCATTTTGTGTTTTTATGTTATATTCCTTATAGAAGTGTCAAATTTCTCTCAAAGTAAGCAACCACTGAATAAAATAAAAAATAGTTGAGATATGATTGAGAAATGGTCATTTATTTCTTGAAAGGATCTTCACAATTTCTTTGGTTGTTTTCATCTCAAGAAACAAGAAATGACCTAAGAAACTATCGTGATGTAATATAAGAAACAACATGGTGCAATGGCCATTTTCAAAGCCAAATGATGTCCATTGAGGAAATGGCCTTTATTTGGTTCTGTTTCATAGGATTTTCGGGTAGAAATGGAACTTTGTTGTACCATTTCCAGTAGTAAAAAGGGAAAACCTTCTTTTTCCATGGGAAATAATTTACCTTTCCTTTTTCAAGATAATATAAATCACAAAAAATATGAACTATACTGCACACATTCTTGGATAATGTGAAAGTGGAAAAGGAATACCCTACATAAGTGATGCACACATGTACACTTGAACACTAATATATTTTTGTAGTTGAAATGCAATGCTTGTTTTCATTTAAATTTAGGGTTTTTAAAGTAGGGAGAAATAATGACTGCCAATTTAATAAGTGTTTCTTTGGGAAAAATTTAAATCTTGTATTGGGTGATGAAGATAATAGAGGGTATTGAATCTTTATTCTTGACATTATGTTTAACTTGAATAACTCAAATGATTATAAATATCAGTGGATGAGTTATTTTTTCAAGTATGTCACTCAAAACTCTTATGTCAAAGCATTGTATGATGGCTAGCATTTTCTTGTTTCCCTTTCTTCAGTTCAATGTAAAAATTATATTAATATATTGGAGCACGAATGATAACTACAATTTCTTGCTCTGCAGTATATCCAGCCCCAAGATTATGAAAAGTTTTCTCAAGTGGAGCTATTGGTTATTGATGAAGCAGCTGTAATTCCATTGCCTGTTGTAAAGGCTCTGCTCGGGCCATATTTAGTGTTTCTATGCTCTACTGTAAGTGGGTAATAATTATAAATGAGCCAACCACAATCACAGTTTTTGTAACCATTTGGTTTCCATGGATAGTGATGATGATATTAACCCTATACATCAGTGACCTATATCTATATTAGAATGATCTCAACATTGACCTTGATATGGTTGTATGGATGTGACCTTTGGTATGTCATCAGAAAATCCTCAAATATCAGAAAATCCCCAAATCTTGAGAACTAAAGCTCATCACTTTCGATCTGGAGTACTACCCTTGTGATAAAGTTGATGACTTTCGATCTCCCATTCTCTACCACTTTGCACTTCACCTTCAATATAGATCAGACCAAGGGCAATTCGTTACTGGGTGTTGAGATGGATGAGTTTGTCGAACTAAAATCCAGAGCTTAAACTTCATGAAACTGGTGGAGTCAAATTCATGCAAGCACAAACACATCTTACACATCCTCTTTGAAACTCATCTGAAAGAACATTGGAAGACATCTAGAGAGAACCCTATAGCCTAACACAATCCAATGGAATTGACCAAAAAAACCCAAATAGATTTAACCCTACTATAGGAGGAAGGGCCTGCACTAAGAACTTACCATTTTGCAAGAGATGAGGGCGAATGCTGTTCTGCAAGAGCTGAGGGCGAATGCTGTTCTGCAAGAGCTGAGGGCGAATGTTGTTCTGCAAGAGTTGAGGGCAAATGCTGAGGGAAAATGTTGTTCTGCAAGATCTGAGGGCGAATGCTGTTTTGCAAGAGCTAAGGGTGAATGTTGTTCTGCAAGAGCTGAGGGCTAATGCTAAGGGTGAATGTTGTTCTGCAAGAGATGAGGGCGAATGCACGCGTGATATCAGACGTTAATTTAGTTTTTAATAAAATCATTTTTATGTAGCGCGCATTTGATTTTTTCATTTCAAATCATTTTTATATACATTTGTTTTTTGCATTTCTAATACAAGTGACAAACAAATTTCTACAAGAGGTTGAAATTTTTACTAGAATAGCCATGAAAGACTAATTAAAATGACTTAAAATGCAAGTGGATCTTCAAAATAAATGTAATTGAAGGTTCTCCCCACTAAATTTTTGCAAAAGTGCTTACATTATTTAAGTTATCTAGGATGTTTTTTTGTATTACACAATCTAAATTAAATAATGAAATAGTTGGGTAGTCTTATTGGTTCAAATTAGGACACAAATTTCAAATGGTGATGAAGCTTCATGTGATGATTAACTGACAATATTCTCCTTTCCTATCCTTGAAAAACTATACAAGGTTCCCTGCTGCCACATGAAACCCTAACTCATGTAGCAGCATAGGACCAGTCCTCCATTTTTCCCGTCATAAGGCATTTTTCACGTATTTGACGACTAGAATTTGTGGATTCCCGTTTTTCGTGACTTGCTAGGAAGGATATAAGACTTAATTTTGACATTTGAAATTTTTTCAAAAACACTCTTACGCCCTTTAATTTCCACTTACCAATAATTTTCCAACACTAGTCCTCTTTGCAATTGCAAGGCTGTACTCAAAAAGTACGGAAAGTTACTTTTTTGGCTCACTCAAAATAAAAAATTTAATAAAGGAATTACCACTTATCATTATTGATATTTTAAAATTAGAATCAATTTAGTTTTCCCCTTCCTATTACAAAAATTTCACAAATCCTTTCTTTTACATAAAACACCAAAGAAATAATAAAGCCCGTTTCCCTGCAAACTTCCAAGGTTGTGATTAGTGAAGCAGTGAAAAAGTACGGCTATAGCACTAAAAAATTAGAATGCCAATCTGCCCCAACATGAAGTAGTGTTAATATAGCTGGTGGCTTGGCTTGATGGTCAAACAGTGAATTACACAAGCACAAAATAAAAGCTTTAGGCATCTAGTTCCTTACACTCGCACTCTCAAGGCATTCAGACTTAGGTCGACCTCAAGATTGGCTCCAAGGAAACTAGATTGGCTCATTAACCTGCCATATTTTAATTTCATAAGGTATGTTCGAAGTTTGAACTGTTAGGGTAATTTATTATTGTAAAATCATAGTTCTAAATTATCTCTTATTCTATAAGCAATGTAATCTATTAATTGTAAGCAGATTCATTAAAAAAATTGAAACTGATTTTAGCATGAATGATGACAATTTATATATTAATTGGTTTTTAAGAGTATTTGTATTATGTAGGAGCACTGGAAAGAAAAATCAAGACTTCTTTTTCTGTTTTCCTTATTTTATTGGGTTGAACTGGAGAAACTTGAATATGAATAGTGAATTAATTGTAAGATCAATGGGCCAAGGCCATACATCAGCATTGACCACAGTGGGGAAGTATAAAAGCATGGATATTCATGCAAGTATAGTTATTAATGTAAGATCAAAGTTAACTCTTAGCTTCACTAAAAAAATAGAAGGAAAATATCTAGCATCAACTGAAGCTCACGTGAAAAGTAGATGAAAAATGTACAATCATCCAATGGAGAGGTAATCTATAATTATCCAGTAAGACTCTTGGCTATGCCTTGAGACTAAAATAATTCTCAATATTTTTGAATAATAATCCATTGGAATTTAGTAGGAAAACCATAGTAAATCATTGTCCAATGGCCATGCAAAAATATATAAAAAATAATATTTGTTGGTTGTTTTTCAATAGGTGGACCATGATGGGACCACTAAGAAGGTGGGGGTGTTTTTTTAATCATGGAAGTGAGGTTTAGTAGATTGATAGTCAAGTTACCTTTCCTATAAATTTTCTCGATCAAGTTATTCATTCATTGAACTTTGATTCATTCCTACTATTTTGATACACAATCCAATCCAGTTGAGTCTTGAGTCTTCATTGAGAATGGAATTCATAGGTTGTCAAGAAAGAGGTTATCATGCACATGCACTCTTCTTTTCTTGATATCTTTGTAACTATGTTCAGCCTGAGTTCTATATTTTTAAATTATCATAATAGTTCGTGATTATTAGGCTTTTATTTTGTCTTTTAAGAATTTTAATTTAATTATTATTAATCATTAAATTTAAAATATATATATATATATATATATATATATATTATAGTTATTAAACTTTCAATAGAATTATTAAACTTTCAATGGTACATCAACTTTCATACATGAGAAAATAGATACTGACAAATGGTACATCATGGCCTAATTAATTTCGCTTAGCAATTTCAAATGGTATAACATTTAGTCAATAGTAATCATTAATTTCTGCACACAGAGACTAATTTCTCTGGAAGCCTGAGATTTCTTTGGATTTTTATTCGTATAACTACATAGACATAATTAATAGAGAGATTGAGGACAAAAAAAAATCTAGCGCTTAGTCTCCACTACTCAACATGATTTTGTGAGAAATAATACATAGATTGATTTCTCTAAGTGCCTTAACGTTCTTTGGATCATTATTTTAATCACAACAACAATAAAAAATGCACTAAGGATCTGTTCTTAGTCCGATTATGCAATTTTTATAAGACATATTATGCAATATTAATAATAAACATAAATTTATTGCAATTTAGGGAAAGCTCGTTTATGTTTTTTTCTTCATATTGGAAGGTTACTTTCTTTTTGAAGTAATTTTTAGTAGATCATAGAATATATTGAGGAAATATTAGTTTGAAAAGAATCAGTTATTTCTCTTGAAACTTTAGGTATTAAAAGTCCATGACATAGATATATCACACTCTGTTACACTAAAAATTGTCACCTTGACATTCTACTAACTGTATGAGCTCATTAACACTCATACATACCTCCTTTGCAAGTCTTACAACCTTTAATCATCATGTCAAGCCCTGAAACAAGAAGAAAAACCCTAAAAACCTCTGAAAGAATGGGTACACATGTAACATGAAGCCTGCCTGCATTCCTGGCTTGGGTACGCAGGTAATTCATGGCTTACCTGCGTTCTAGAACATATTTTTCCTTAAGAATGCCTGCGTACCCCCTCCAAACTCAAAAAGGCGAGAAAGTAAAGTTAAAAAGTTGGTTTGAGGTCAATTCTAGAAGGTTCTAGATGAGAATTTTTGGGGATGAGTACGCTTTGATAAGGTGCATGTATCCCTCACCTTAAGAAACTAATCCTTTGATGTGAGGAGTCTATCCCTTTGAACGACGATTCTATCCCTACAAAGGTGGAATCCTAACCTCCTCATATGCTTTATAAAAGGAGGCATTGGGTAGCCTCAAATGGTTAGATTTTGGAGATTGAGAATTAGAGTTCAAGCTTTATGAGTGATTGAGTTGAAGTGTTGTTGAGATTTAGACTTCTTTCTGCTGAGCTTTTGAGAGGAAAGATCACATACCTCTATGTGCTCCTGGAGGAAGAGTGCAAGACTTATCAAAGTAGAGGAGACTCCTGCTTCGGACCCTGAGAAGGCCTTTCAAACATCAAGGCTAACGTTGTAAGTTTCTTCTGTATATTTTAAGATTAATACAATCAAGTTTTGTTTTTCTCAATAAATTGTCGTTCGATTTTTTAATTCAATAAGTTGTCGTTTGATCATTTATTTCATATATTCCTTGATCACTATGATAGGTATGTTTTATAATTATTTGCTATACAGGTGCTATTTAATATTTTCTTGTTTGTGATTGCAAGTCGACGAAAGAACTCTTGTTACGACGGAAGGATTATTGTTGCGACGGAAGAACTACTGATGCGACGAAAGAACTATGGTTACAAATAAGCATTCGGATCTAAGGTAGGATCGACACCTTCATAGCATTTACTTGTAAAACGAATATATTTAAAGAAAGACAAACTTAGTTGTTCGTTTGTTGCTATATTGTCTTCTGACACTAGGGAGATCGGTCTTGTCTGCAAGAACGATTTATCCGGCCAACAAATTGGCGACTCCACTGGGGAGAGAACTTGTTTTTTTTTGTTCTCTTTTATTTTGATTTGAGGAAAAGTTTTTCTTGGTTTTTGATTGATGGATATCTGTCTGGGTAGCTTAGGTTTTCTCTGTTTTTGAAAATTTTGAAATATTTTGCGTTTTTCTTGAACTTTTCTGGGGACTGCACTTTGTTCTTTTTCACAGTGCGGGTTGTTTCGTACTTTCCTTAAGTAAACAGTGAGTGACTGCACCTGTTACTTCTGGGAGCATGTGGACCCTGTTAAAATTTTGGAAAAACTCCAGATTTATTTTTTCCAGTTTAGTTTAGATTTAATTTAGGATTTTTAGCATCTACCCATATCTATATTTTTCTGTCCAAAATCCTTGTTTATGAATTTCTTTTAGCAAATTTTTCATCTCATTAGTCTCCATTAAGTTAATTGGGTGTTTTGAGTCTCTTTTTTGAGAAATTCTTAATTTGATTTCCTTTGGTCATTACTTGGAGGTTTGTCTCAGTCTTTTCACAATTTTTGCATCTTTTTAGGGGGGCTAAATTGTGTATGAGTGTTAATCGCCTTTGAGTGTTTTTTGATCTTTGGAACTCTCACCCGATTTTCTTGACTTGCACTTGATTGGTTCTTAGATTACATTAGAATCATCTTATGTTTGAGAATTCTCTTGCATAGATCACATTTGCATAATTAGAATTCTCATTTTCAGAATATGAATGAAAAATGTGCATAGATTACATTTGCATACTTTTCAAGTGAATTGTGCATAAGATTACAATTGCATAGTTTACATTTTGAAAAATCAATCATAGATTTAGATCAGTTTTCTTTGATTTGAATTTAGATGTTTTTATGCTTGTTTTAAAAACACAAAAATATAAAAAAATTGTTTTGGGATTGATTTGCATTAGTTTTTCTTGATAAAATTAGTGCATTAGAGAATTTGTTATATTTTCTCTTAGTGATCAATTTTTGCATTGTTGGAAGTGAATGGAAACTCTCTCCTTACTTTAGTTAGGATTCATCGAATTGAAAAGATTACATTATCATATTTGATTGCATTCAGTTTTGGGTCGGGTCATAACACCATTGGTTTCATATCCATTTACCCTTTTGAGTAATAACAGCCTAAATAACACAGTGCTTAATAAAATTCATCTAGTAATTTTTACATTTTTAGGGCTCCTTCCACCAATCTAGCTCGGGATTAGTGCTTTGGAATAGGTTGTAGTTAAATTTCCAAAGCAACTAAAACAAACAAGTAGATAAATCTTGCGGTAGGAAATAAATCCAATTGTAATTGGTACATTCTGGGACGCTTCTCTTAAAGCATTTAATCACGAGATCATGTCCGAACATTTGAAACAATCAATTATGTTTCATTGGGAAAGACAGAAGATTTTGTGCACATTACAAATGGTAAACCTTGGATTAACCATTGTCGAGGAGCCTGGGGTCACTTGTCGGTAAACTTCGGATTGACCATGTCGAGGAGCCTTCAAGGGGATTGAGCTTTGTTACTCTGCCCTTGAGCGTGGAATCGGATCGTAGAATGTTCCCCCAGTTTTATTTATTATTGTTGTTAACCTTAGTGTCCATAAGCTTAAGATTATTTCCTAAGGTGACGGTGAAGGAAAGATCTCACTGTACCTGGAGCAGACATCGACTAGACTCACTTGGACTCTCTGGGGGGTTTTCTTCATTCGAGATGGTTTTGTGAAGAAACTTGTGCCAGTCTGTTTCATTAAGAAGGTTTTCGGGGTAACTATTCCAACCGCCCTTTCTGTATTAAATTCTACGATGTTGGATTTCATCACCAACTAGTGTTTTTATTACGGGAAGTTATTGTTTGTGTGTGGTTTGACTCCTAGATTTGATAGCGCATGTTAATTTGTTTGTATTTACATTTAGAGACCATAGGTGTGAATTGTGAATTTTAATTGTTAGGTGTGAATTGTTAATTGTTAATTTTAGTTTTAATTGTTAATAAAATTCACTGAAGTTGAATATAATGGAAACTATTCCGGAATTTACCAACCAAGGAACCCCTCTTAACGAGAATCCTAGTACTTTTCCTTGCTTTGGAAATGTTGGTCCTCCTTATATGGCTACTTTTTCATTACCTGGATTTACAATAGGTTTACCGCTATGGTTATTTTCAACTTTGTTGGCCCCGAATACTCCAATTGTTCCACCTCAACCGGATGCTTCACCTCAATAGAGTTCACCATCTCAACATCACCAACCTTATTTTGACCCTTTACCTTCTTTGCCTAATATTTCTTCCTCCATTTCTTCCTCTTCGCTTGGTAAAAGCCTTGACGCTAGTAACTAGGTGGCTAGGAAGAAGAAGAAAGGGAAGAAGAAGAAGAAGAAGAAGCAAGATAAGAAAGAAGTCAACCAACCAACCATGGTTGTAAGTGTTAGTTGTGTTGAGGAAACCTCCAACATGCATCGTAAACCCAAATACCCTTGCAGGCTTTGTAAGGGTGACCACTTCCTTATCAATTGTCCCGGTATTCCAAAGGTCTTGGAATTATGGTCAGAAAAATCTCATCAACTTTCTGTTGATCCATCAACCAGTGATAGTCAGGTTCCTGGGAAAAAGGGTAAAGTTAGGTTTCCTTGTAAGTTATGCAAAGGGATTCATCAAACTCACATTTTCCCTCACATGGATGAAGCCTCAAAATTGTTGGAAAACGTTACTGTTCCACAGCAAGAACTTCCAACTGGTTACCGTAAACTTTCTCCCAACCTACCATCAACCGACGGAGTGATTGATCTAATTTCAAGTACAGTCGATCCCACTCTTCCATTGGAGAGTGAAAATCATATCACTCAGGTTGATGATCCATTAGTTGATCAAGTGATCGGTTCGATTTCATATTCGATCGATCCCATTCTCCCTGTAGAGAGTGAACTTCATACCGCTCAGGTTCTTCTTGTTACATCAGATTCTTCTACGCTAGGGGGAATTTCACCTGTTTCTACAGAACCCCCTCCAAGTACTGAGGTCTTTTCCTTTGATTGGAATAGACTGACAGAACCTCGTCTTCCTTCCTCCATCCCTTTCCAAATCATTGTGAATTTGGGTGTTAGGGACATACACCACACACAGGTAGATGAAGGTGCTTCTGTTAGTATTTTATCCTCAACTGCTTGGAAAGCTTTGGGTTCCCCTCAACTTGTACCTATTACACAGAATCTGAAAGCTTTTAACAGAACCATTAGTGAACCTTTAGGGATCCTTCCTAATTTTTCTATTACTTTGGAAGGTAAAATTGTCTGTATTGATCTTATGGTAGTTTGAGGCCCCTTGGATTTCAATTTACTCCTTGGGCGAGACTATGTCTATGCAATGAAAGTTGTAGTATCGACACTCTTTCGCGTGATGTCTTTCCCTCACAATGGAAATATTGTGAATGTAGACCAACTTTCATTCCCTATTCTTGATTCAACTACCAATAATCCAACATCCCTGAATGTTCCTCATACGCAAGTGGTATCTACACCGCCACGGGTTAATTATGTGGCAACTAGTCCCATGTTTTCAATTACCGATGTAAGTGAGCCTCTCACTGTTTGCTCATCTTCCTTTGACTTAGATCCGGTAATTGACATGGAAAACTCTATGGGATTATTTTAACGCGATGTTCTTATCCCTTTTGAGTCCCTTGACATGTGTTCCTTCCAAAGAACTATTCTTCCTTCTGATGAAAACCTCTTGGAAGCCATGATCAAGGTGTGTCCATTGACATGTGTTTCTTCCAGTTGGAAGCCATGATCAAGTTTATGAGGATGGTTCCTATTACTGAGTCAACCTCGTTAAAAAATGAATCAGTGAGTGTGAGGATGGTTCCTGTTACTATTTCAACCTCGTTTAAAAATGAATCATTTGCCGTGAGGATAGTTCCTTTTCCTGTGTCAACCTCGTTAAAAAATGAAACAGGTGTTCAAGAGGACAGTTCTTTTCTTGTGTCAACCTTGTTAAAAAATGAATCAGTTAGTCGAGAGCATAGTTCCTTTTCTTGTGTCAAGCTTGTTAGAAAATGAAACAAGCTTCCATGAGGATAGTTCTTTTCCTGTGTCAACCTCATTAAAAAATGAATCAGTAGGTAGATTGTAGAGAGTAGATTTGAGGACAGTTCTTTTACTGTGTCAACCTCGTTAAAAAATGAATCAGTGGCTGGTGAGGAGAGTTCCTTTTACTGAGTCAACCTCGTTAAAAAATGAATCAGTCGGCGATGAGGATAGTTCTTTTCCTCTGTCAACCTCATTAAAAAATGAATCAGTAGGTAGATTGTAGAGAGTAGATTGATAGACTAGAAATAAGTAATCTCTGAGGACAGTTCTTTTCCTATGTCAAACTCGTTAAAAAATGTTCCTTTTATTGAGTCAACCTCGTTAAAAAATGAATCAGGTCTGAGGACAGTTCTTTTCCTGTGTCAACCTCGTTAAAAAATGAATTAGTTGGTCATAGGATAGTTCCTGTTACTAAGTCAACCTCGTTAAAAAATGAATCAGGTATGAGAACATTTCTTTTCCTGTGTCAACCTCATTAAAAAAACATGAATCAGTATGTTAAATAGGTAGATTGTAGAAATTAGATACGAGGATAGTTTCTTTTACTGTGTCAACCTCATTAAAAAATGAAACATTTAGGTGAGGATAGTTCCTGTTACTGTGTTGACCTCGTTAAAAAATGGAACACGTTGCCATGAGCATAGTTCTTTTCCTGTGTCAATCTCGTTAAAAAATGAAACAAATCCTCCCCTAATTGAGTCGAGTCTTTGACTAGATCTCGTAAATGTTAAGTCATATATTTAGGTTAGTTATTTCATTTTTTGCATAATTTTCTTATAGTTTTAGGTCGGGTATTTCATATGATCTCGTAAATGAACCTTCATTCCATCCAGCTATTAATTACCAGCAGTGTACTTAGTTGAATGAAATGAAGCTGGGGGGCATGCGCTCTAGAAATTACGCTTAGGGGGAATCAAGCACAGTTTTCTCTCTGTTTCAAGCTTGTGTAAAAATGAAACCACTTTGAAGCATAGTTTTTCTCTATTTCAAGCTTTTGTAAAAATGAAACCTATCTTGAGTCAATTTCGTTTATTTTCAAGACTCATTAAACTCATGAAATTCCCGAGATTATTTTGTTATCTTTCATTCTCGTAAAAAACATGAAAATGCCGAGCTCTTTCCGTCTTTTCCTGCTCGTTAATTGAATTGAAAGTCGGCCACAGGAGTACATTTTTATCCCTTTTTCGAACTCGTTAAAACTTACGAAAAAGAGAAAACAGGAGTATATTTTTATCCCTTTTTCGAACTCATTAAAATTTACAGAAAAAGTGAAACTAGTGAGTATACTTTTATCACTTTTTCGGACTCTTGAAAATTATGAAAAAGAGAAACCCTGGAGTTCTCTTTTAAGACCTTTTCAGACTCTCTAAAATTGAAAATATTGCCGAGTACTTGACTATTCGAACTCGTTAAATTAAATGAACGGTCGTCCCTTCAGTATAGTTTTACCCCTTTTACGGACTGAAATGGAATATTTACGAAAAAGGTATACGTTGACTAATTACGGTCAATAGAGTTCTCTCCCGCATTATTTTATCCTTTTTCGGGCTCGAGAGACTAAATTTACAAAAAAGTACACCCATGGATTTTTCTTAAGTTTTTTCTTCTGACTCCCTAAAATTGAAAAAAATTGAGTTTCTCCCATACTGGACTCGTTAAAATTTAACAGTAAAGGACCTGTTCAATTTTTAAGCAGGAAGGAACCACTCCTTCTTAGGGTTCGAATCTTAAACTAAGTTGGACTCATCCAAAGGATGAGCTTATAAACAAGAAAATGTTATCCTCCTCAATCTTGTCAAAAATAAAGAGGTACTTGCCAGAAATGGTGGGGGAAAAGAGAGAAAAACGAACCCGTTTGTTACATTTTGATTTTCGGAAAACCGTTAACCACTCTTGAACATGACACTTTTGTTCACCTGGGTTGGGAAATATTTTACCTAACAGTTAATCAAACCATATTGAAATTCTTCAGTCGATTTATGGGTATTAGCTTTGGATCAATTGTCACCAAGCCATCTGCAGTGTCGTTATGTGTTCAAGAGGACAGTTCAAACAAACCATTCATCTGCAAAATATCTGTCATCCATTTTGACCATCCCTGAGTCAGTCCTTGCCAATATATTTCTTCAAAAATTGATCTATGATTTCGTGTTGTGGGCTTGCCTACGACGGATCACTTTCTATCGACGACAGCTCATTATCTAGGAAGTTGATCCATAAATCGTCAGTACCTTGAAATCTGCATGCCTCAATGGCAGGTTTCTCACCGTCGACGACAGGTTGCATCATTGACCTTCGATCGAATGATTTTGTGACATGTTCTACTTCAGCTCATTCATTCACATTTCATGGATTGTACTGAGTACTTTGAGAGCCATTGATATTACTGGTGGTTACTCTCACACTTGTTAACAGTTTACATTATTGACTGGTAATCAAGTGGTTTCTACCATGTTCGACTTCGACACATTCATTCACATGGATAGAATCATACTAGTTCGAGAAGCGGAAATCAAGACCCTGGATCTAGTTTCCACCATCCAGGCTGCGAGGAATTTTTGTTATTCATTATGCAGTAGACTATTCATTACAGATGGTTGCGTCCATGTTGTGTCTACAATATTGATGTAATATTAAAATCATTTCTGTATCAGAACAAGTTTAGTTAGTTTTGATCTGAGTATGGGAATGCCTACCTCAGCGATGATATGTTTACATATATATATTTTGTATTGAATTCTTTTACAATTTCTGACTGGGGTGTCCATAGGATGATCCTTGAAATGATAAAGTACTTCACTCTTCATATATGACATACTTCATCTTCATCTATTTCAGACTTCGCACTTTAGGGGGCAATCTGTTACACTAAAAACTGTCACCTTGACATTCTGCTAACTATATGAGCTCATTAACACTCATACATACCTCCTCTGCAAGTCTTACAACCTTTACTCCTCATGTCAAGCCCTGAAACAAGAAGAAAAACCCTAAAACCTCTAAAAGAATGGGTACACATGTAACATGAAGCCTACCTGCGTTCCTGGCTTGGGTACACAGGTAATGCATGGCTTACTTGCGTTCTAGAACGTATTTTTCCTTAATAATTCCTGCGTATCCCCTCCAAACTCAAAAATGCAAGAAAGTAAAGTTAAAAAGTTGGTTTGAGGTCAATTCGAGAAGGTTCTAGATGAGAATTTTTGGGGATGAGTACGCTTTGATAAGGTGCATGTATCCCTCACCTTAAGAAACTAATCCCTTGATTTAAGGAGTCTATCCCTTTGAAGGAGGATTCTATCCCTACAAAGGTGGAATCCTAACCTCCACATCTGCTTTATAAAAGGAGGCATTGGGTAGCCTCAAATGGTTAGATTTTGGAGATTGAGAATTAGAGTTCAAGCTTTATGAGTGATTGAGTTGAAGTGTTGTTGAGATTTAGACTTTTTTCTGCTGAGCTTTTGAGAGGAAAGATCACATACCTCTATGTGCTCATGGAGGAAGAGTACAAGACTTATCAAAGTAGAGGAGACTCCTTCTTCGAACCCCGTGAAGGCCTTTCAAACATCAAGGCTAAGGTTGTAAGGTTCTTCTGTATATTTTAAGATTAATACAATCAAGTTTTGTTTTTCTCAATAAATTGTTGTTCGATTGTTTAATTCAATAAGTTTCGTTTGATCATTTATTTCATAGATTCCTTGATCACTATGATAGGTATGTTTTATAATTATTTGTTATACAGGTGCTATTTAATATTTTCTTGTTTGTGATTGCAGGTCGACAAAAGAACTCTTGTTGCGACGGAAGGATTATTGTTGCGACGAAAGAAATATTGATGTGACGGAAGAAGTACGATTACAAATAAGCATTCGGATCTAAGGTAGGATCGACACCTTCATAGCATTTACTTGTAAAACGAATATATTTAGAGAAAGACAAACTTAGTTGTTCATTTTTTGCTAGATTGTCTTCTGACACTAGGGAGACCGGTCTTGTCCACAAGAACGATTTATCCGGCCAACACACTCCAAAATCCAAAGAAAATGGAAGAGCGTTCAATTTTTTTAATCAAAATTTTATTGGTGAAGGGTTAATTTATTACGAGAACGTCATTAATGAAGTGAAAAATTTTAAACATAATGTTTATTGACTAGAAAAATAATGACCAAAACGTCAAAAAAAATTGTGTGATGGGTAAAGAGAAATCCAAATTCCAACCCTCCCTGCCACCTGTTGGTGAGTCGAGGTTATTCACTTTTCATTTACAGCTTACCAGGTTACTCATGTTACCAATATTTTCGCATGGCTCACTTTTAGGTGACTACTTATTGTGCTTCTTCTTTATAAAGAACAATTGGTATATAATTGTATTATTTGAAATCTATAACAAATCCAGGAAACAAAATTACAACAAACAGAAAATTATGCAAAACATTCACCAGGGCACTAATGTGTGGATACCCTATCGTTTCTTAGATCCTCATAACTTACCAACACCTACTATATTGGTATACACATAATATGGCATTTACCTAAAGTATTTCATATGTATCTAGAAGTAAATAAGTTGTATGACAATTGTTATGGCATATATAAGATGTGTATTATAGTTTATATTTCAATTTTTCTTAAGTAGCATGCATGTGCAGTCCATATAGTGACTACAATTACCAAATATATTTCGGTGAAGATGTGAAGATGATCTCTCATTAGGTCCTAATTACTTAAAGCATCATTAATTAGCTTTCCAAATGAATAAAATATGTTAACAAATTAGTAAAAACTAGGAAAACAAATCATGCTTTAAAAAAATATGGCATAATGAGTCACACTCTAAGATTTATTTAATTACTCATCAAGTGTCGCTACAACATATATATGATCACCATTACCATAGAAATGGGACATGTGACCATCATTTTGGTTTCGCCAATGACATTCCACACCATGAGCATTGTTTAGGGTTGATTGTGTTGATTTTTTTTAAACAAATCATTTATACATTTTATGGAAATTATAGACACAATTTATAATCACATTACAAGATCATAATTTATGGATATTCCTTATCATTTCTTAGATACTCACAACTTACCAACACCTAATAGATTTATATACACATCATATGGAATTTACCCCTAGAATGCCACATGTATCCTAAAACAAATTAGTTGTATGGAAATTGTTATGGTGCATATATTATGTGTATTACAGTTTATCTTATAATTTTGTTGAAGTAGCATACAACAATTTACATAGTGATATGAGAACCACTCTCTAGAGTATACATCGATTTCGTACACATGGCTTTTCAGTTGCTTTTTAAGATATATCATTGGTGATGGTCACATGATTATATAATGAACCATTACGTTGAACTATGAAATTATTCATCACAACACACACACAAACATATTGATGAATTAATAATTTTTCTCATATAATTTTTTTAATCTATTTTGAAAAAAAAAAATTATATATAATTATTTCTAAGAAGAACAAGAGAGAATTCCTTACCATATCTTCGTAATAGAAAGAAAATTAATCTATTGAAATTTCATTTCCAAACATATTCATGGAGTAAAATGAAGATTAAAAGGAGATATTCATGGATTTACCCATAACATCACCTCATAATTAAAAATGTAAATGTACAATATTGATGATACATAGGTTAGGAGAAAATCAATCTATTGAAATTTCATTTCCAAACATATTCATGGAGTAAAATGAGGATTAAAAAGAGATATTTATGAATTTACTTATAACATCACCTCATAAAAGTGTAAATGTACAATATTGATAAAATTTATTTTCATATGATAAATAATAAACCTTTATCTCACATGTATCATATAATATTATAAACAAACACATTCTATAATATGCAATAAAAGTGAAATTACACAATCCACATGGAAATAAGACTTAGTTCAAGCAAAAGAAAATAAAAAATAAACCATAAGTGACACGGATTTTGCAAAGGCATATAAGTGTCGTTATACCGACGATGGCCAAAGCGTCGCTATTGCGATGTATGCCTCTAAACGTCGCAATTGTGACACTTAGACATTGTGTCGCACTTGTGACGTTTGGAGGCAGCCATCATAATAGCGACGCTTTGGGGCATAGTGTCGCAATTGAGATGTATTCCTCCAAATGTCACAATTGTGACACTTTGTCTAAGTTTCGGTATTGCGACACTTTTCTCTAAACATCGGTATAGTGACGGTTTTGGGCGAGATTCAAAAAATTT
Source organism: Pinus albicaulis (assembly GCA_034641835.2). Classification (NCBI taxonomy): domain Eukaryota; kingdom Viridiplantae; phylum Streptophyta; class Pinopsida; order Pinales; family Pinaceae; genus Pinus; species Pinus albicaulis. Next base: position 729,773,979 of record CM076583.1, on the reverse strand, counting down.
GGGGAAATTTCTGACATTTGGTCAAAAGTGTCGGAACCAAGTGTCAAAATTTCCCCCAAATGTACTAGTGCAAGTTGTAGCTTGCAGAATTGAGGTAGGAGCCTCCTGTGGGTTGGAGCCGACAGAAAACTAGTGGTGAGAGGGAGTTGGAGCTTGCATTTGCATCACAACAATAATAAGATGTGGTTTTCTCCCTTTATGGGTTTCCACTTATATCTAGTGTCTATGTGCATGATGTCTATGTGTTGATATGGTATATCTATTCTGATAATACTTGTTGATCACATATTAAGACTACTGATACATTATCTAATCTGCTTATTAACTGTTGCTCACAAATAAAGGTTGCTCACACATTATTTTGATCATGAAATGAAGGTGTTAATAAAGTTTAATGGAAATTATTAAAAGTCCATGAATGTGTTAAACTGATTCACCCCCCCCCCTCCCCCCCTCTCAGTTTAACTAAGGGTTCAACAATTGGTATCAGAGCCAAGTTCCTTTGGTGTAATCTTAATAGCTTGAAGGAGATATGGTTGAGTCATGGACTATCAAAATGTACCTGTGTTAAATACAACAAACTTTCCTGAATGGAGAGATAAGGTTAAAACAGGATTATTGGCTTATGAACCTAAGGTATGGAAGCTTGTATGTGATGGTTACTACACAGACTCTCCCATGGTGCAAGAACAACATAGGAATGCCAAGGCAAAATGTGTGATATTCAATAGTCTTCATAGCAAGGATCTTGAGTTAATAATGGATTTAACCTCTACTAAAGAAATATAGGATAGATTGCATCTCATGCATGGAGTAGACTCTAAGGACTACATTGTCAAGAAGGAGAAGAGACTTAAGAAGAAGAAAAATTCATGTCAACAAGAAAATGTTTAATCAAATGAGGTACCTGCTAGTGTGAATGGAAGTAAGAACCATGAAGAAATTGCAGCTGGGGAAAAAGCCAAACTTGACACAGCCTTGACTGAAATAGAAAGATTGAAGAATGAAAACAAAGACCTGAAGACATTGGTGCAAATATGTGATGAGAAAGAATATGAAGATAAGAAAGAAATTATTGGCCTGAAGACGCAGCTTGAAGAAGAAAAGAAAGTAGAAGACACTCTGCTGCAACAAATGAGAGAGAAAATTTTGGAATGTGAAAAATTGGAAGAAGAAGTAGTGAGCCTGAGAAAGAAATTAGAAAAGGACCAAAGAGATTTATTAATTAATACTCCTCAAATGAAAAGCTCTGAACAGTTGGACTAGATTCTAAAGGCTCAAAGGTCACCTCTTTTAAAGGCTGGGATAGGATATGAAGGAGAAACCAGCAAGTCCAAGGTTGCAGAAAACAGGAATGTCATTTTTGTAAAAGTTGTAAAGGACAATGAAGCAGCTCAGCAGATTCCTACAAAAGAAGAAGCCAGCAAGAACAATATTTGTAAAGAAACAAATAGAAACAAGTAGGAACATGAAAGGAAATATAATGAAAGGATGAAACAGTCAGCTGAAGAAGGCCCATACACTAATGAGGATGAATTGAATAAATTTGGAAGATGTCAAAGAAGGTTCTTTCCTCCTATGAGAAGTATTACTTGTTTTTCCTCCCACAAACCAAGACATTGTGCAGCACATTGTAAGACAAAGAAAATCAATGTTAACCAGCAAAAGATGCAGCAAATGAGAAGAACACCTCAAGCAAGCAAAGGGAAAATACAATCTTTCACCAAGTACACAAATCATTTCCATGGCTACTGTTATGCATGCAATAATTTTGGACATAAATCTATTGATTGTAAATTGTGTTCAAAAAGGGAAATGAAATATGATGCATCAGCTCAAACATACCTTGGCAAAGTAATATATTATGTATGCCTCAAACTTGGTCACAAAGCAAAGGAATGTAAACTTCCATATACTTTAAAGAACTCCAGATAGATGATGGAATCAAAACAAATCTATGAATCTAAAAGAAGTGCAGACATTATGAAGAACCCCAATAAAGTATGGAAGGAAAAGAGAACGAGGGAGCCTATTATCTCAATAACATAATGAACCCAGCATAGTCTCAAGGGGAGCTGCTCTAGAAAACAAAGAAAATATCCAAACAGTGATAAATATAAAGCAGCATTCCAAGGGGAGAGCAGTTCATAAATAGTCCCCACAAAAGTAGGCTAAGAAGAGCTCCATGAAATCAGAACAGTCATAAGATCAGGAAGTGAAAGGACAATTACTCTAACAGAGAACTATAGAGGAAGAAGAAGAGAACGTTGCAAGAAGCCTTGGTAGTAAAGAGAACATCATCCATGAACAGCCAAGAAGACATCAACACATTAAGTGATGATCACACTTTGCATCGTACTGCTAGAATTAACAGTGAAGCACATTAAGAAGGATTAGCAAGAGAAGTGCCTATCATCATTTCATTACATCTTTCATCTATGAAAAGTCCCCTTGGAGGAATGCAGTTAAATGAGTAATAAATATTTGAGTAATCAGCCCATGAAGACTCATAGAAAATAAATTGAGGATGCCTTCCATAAGATCTTTGTATTAGAATTGTTGAATTGAATTTTTAAAGCAGCAAAGATTCTGGAGTAGTCTTAGAAATAAAAATGCAGTGACACTTCTATGAACAGAATGACAAAATAAGAAAATGGTAAATGATGCCAAGATCAAATTCAGGATATTGATGACCATTGGTGTGAATAGTGGAAAGCTCAATAGTATGAAATTATGAAGGTGATCTTAACTATGGGTTTATGTGCAAACTGAAGTGAAATCTCTGCATGGTTTATCAAAGAAGTATAAATTGGTATTTGATACAAGTAGCATGCCTATAAACAGTATACAAAATGGAGCATTGGAATGGTACAGGTCCTCAGGATCATAGGATTAAGGAAAAACAACATCAAGGAAGTATACCCAGTGTTTTCTGCACTATTCAAGAAAAAAAATCAACAACAGAGGTAAAGGATCAGTATTTTGTTTACAATTGAAGCAATTATTTTGAGCATTGAAGCAGTATCTCTTTCTATAGATTTGCATGCCTTTCTGAAGTTAGTACATATATATATCAGGCCTTTATCTTGAAATCAGTCATAACACTGTGTGAAGTCTGTTTGTTGAGAGTTCAATAAAATATCTTGAATATGTTTTTGTTGTAAATCATCATGATAGAATAGTTGTGTTAATCTAACAGTTGAAGCTCAAAATTATGGTATTGATTCATCTCAAGCATACTTCAGCAGAAAATATTAGCTGATATTTCACCATTAAAGAGAGATTTATCATTGACATACATAATCCCTTATGACATAAAGGAAATTGCATGATTGATAAGTGAGACTGACTAATACACTGATTGTATCTAGCCTCAAGGGTTTGTTTTGAAAATACATTGTAAAAGCAGGAAAGTCATTTGGTCTCTAATATTGAAAGATATTGCCTATTCTCACAATAAGCTGTAAGCTCTGGTGTGATTCATTTGTTCACAACAGCAACAAGGACCTTTCATTCTTTAAGAGTAATTTCCCTATCAGCAGTCTAGCTAGCACATATCACCAATAACAGGCAGGAAAGGTGTACCACAACAATAAAATTTATATATGGTTGTCATCACCTACACTACATACAAGTGCAAGGAGTCTATGCTTTGGGATTGTATCGACTTATTGTATATATTCAAGTTCTAATAATTCTCAAAGGTGTTCTCTCAACAACTATTGTACACCAGTTTAGAGCAGCATGGCACAAAGCCAGAAGAAGAAGGCCTAAACATAACTCAGAGAGAGGAAATGAAGAGATATAATGCACACAAGGAAATGAGCAACCCTTTTCCATTGATGTCAAAGGGGGAGGAAAATCAAAAAGGGGCTTCTAAAAGACAAGCGGAGGAAGTGTATTGCCATCAATGCCAAAGGGGGAGACTGTTGGAAATGTTGTCATTGATGGCAAAGGAGATGACAAAGGAGGAGCACCTGAAACATCAGTCAAGGGGTAGAAAGGCAGTAGATGAAGAGCTGGAGAGATAGAGTAGGTTGCAAAAGAGCCACTTGATTCGAAGATTTGGCCAGGATAAGCAGTCCTGCAAGTGAATTCATTTGTTCCTGAATGGATGTGTATAGGTTGATTAATTTCTGTGTGGGACAGAAGAATAAATGTCAATTATGGGTTGTCTATGTTGTGGTTGAAAAAATGCATGAGTTGCAGTCATCAATGACATGGAAATGACATAGAGTCCATTATAAAATTCGATATTACAGTCATCGATTGAATAAGGCGCTTGAAGTAAATTACAGGCTTTTTTATGAAATTATGGGCTGTGAAGTTCTGAGTTTCGAATTCCATATAGAGACCTTATTGTAATGGAGGACTGGCTTAATTTGATGTCTATAATCAGGGATTTATAATTTGGAGGAGCTGCAGTAAACCCAAAAGTGGAATGATGGCACAGTAATCCTGCGAGACAGGCTTATTACACATACTATATTAAAACAGTGATGGCACAGTTTTATGAAGGTTGTTTCTGTGCTTCTTCTAAGTTATGTGGAGAAAGTGTGGAATATTCTGGTTACAGTGGTTACCTTGGGAGGATTATAGCATGAGAAACGCTGATCTGTTCAGTTACATGAGTTATTGATTAAATTCTGTGTGCAAGTGTCCTGAATCTTTGTGCTTAACTGTGTGGAGATACCCTGAAATTGGGGTTTAATTGATACTCTGTTCTAAATAAGAAATCAATGTTAATTTCTGTAGGGTTGCATATACTGTGTTGCTCGTTTAATTGCTTCCTATGTAGAAGATCGACAAGAAGTCGAAAGGAATTAAGTCTGCTCATTTATGCGTATTGAAACCTGTATTTAGGATCAATGAATAAGAAATGTTGTGTGAAGATTGTTTCAAAGTCTCTATGTGAGGGGTTACGCTATGCATTCATTTTAAAGAAGTCGAAGCTCTTTGTGTCGAATCAAGAGGGCCACGCAATAGTAGAAATGAGTTGAGATTGCAGAATTGGGTGGCTGTAAGATCCTGCGAATTGATCATAGACTGATCGATTTCACATTTGCCCTTAATACTAATCAGATATTGTGCGGACGAGCTTGGATTTTGATACGAAATCCTGTAAGGACCAGTGTGCATTTGACTCTACATTGAGAGCTAATGTCTAGGCGTTTGTTCCTTGAGCGAAGAAATACAAGCAGAATTCTATAGAGAAGCAGTGGAAGCGATGTTCACCAGATGAATCGTGTGTAAGCAAAGACTGCGTGCATATTGAGTAGAACAGCGGAAATCCTTTGAAATAAGACGTTGAAGAAGAACGGAACCTTGTGCCAAAAATCGAGTGGAATCGGGAGACAAACAGTAAAGGCGGTTTGAGTGGGAAAACCTGGTAGTATCGCGCAACTCCTGAGGTGGAAAGTTGTTTTCATGAAAATAATGCGATATCATTGACCGAGAGACACGTGTCCTTTGGAAATATTCAAAAACCGCTCTCATCGCGTAATTTTGGGGGATTAACCCCTGAGTACCAAGTTTACGCGAAACTTCATTAGGTCCATTGGATCGTTGATTGTCACGCGATATGCTGAGGACCCTCTAATCCCTTCAGCAGTTAATGCAGAGGGGGTTTCGTTTATTTAATTCATAAAAGGCGACTAATGTATATTGTGGGTCCAATTTTGTTTTAAATGTTGATGGTTGGCCTTTTATTTAAAGTTTGGGTTATACGCATATGAACGCACATTCATATGGGTGACATTTTAAACGATGCGCGAAAGGTTTTTATGATATGGGCCCCATCAGTTTATCGTGTTAATTTTGAATGGTTGGAGTTAAATTAAAGTGAACGTTATGATATGAATTTCACATTTTTAATATGTGCCCAAAGGTCTAGTTATATGGTTACTAGATATGATGGTGCGTTGGAACGACATCACATGTATTTATATATGGGTGGAACCAGAACCTTGTGTTGGAGATTTTTAATATTAAGGTCAAAGATGAAGTTATGACCCGTAAGTAATATGGTTGATGCGGAGTAATATTTGAAAGAGTGATTTCAATATATGCAATGAATTTTATTATGAGTTCAATTATTGGGGTGAACTCCCGTGAGTTATGGGCGAAACTTATGAACGGTTTAGTTGTGATATCCAAATATTGCTGATGGGTTTTAAATATAAAGTGATTTCATTTATGAAGTATTATAAGGTGGGACCCTCATGAATCGCATTGGAGGAAAACAGAACATCAGAGCATTCTATTGAAAGCTGCGATTGCGATTAATCGCATCGGGTCTTTTGCAAATGCATTTATCGCATCAGAACATTTGCAAATGCATCAATCGCATCGGAGTAAGGGCATCGCATCAGAACATTTGCAAATGCATCAATCACAATCGGAAGTATTCAGAAGAGATCCATTGCATCAAGGATTAAGAAAAGTCTATGGTTTTTAATCATAAAGTATTGTGGAAGGTTCAATAGTATTCGGGTAAAAAGAACTCCACATCAAAGTCAAACATTGGTTCGCACCATAATAAAGCTCATATGGTGATATATTGGTTCACATTAATGTAAACATGAGTTGAATTTGAAATATGGAAGCCGAGACCATTAGTACGTTGTGTCTGTGTGTAAGTCAAAGCCGAATCTTGTATGAAGGAGAAATGTGAAATTGCCTTCGCGACAGTGGAAGCATTTGAATGCATTTACGTTTACAATTAATTTGTGTGGGCCTGAATACTGTTGGATGTTGGCTTTAATAAAGGCCTGAGTTTTAAAACATGTGTGTTCTACTATGAACCATCATATATTGGTTGAATAATAAAGCTCGAATATCATTTCGAGGAGTTTTTGATTGAAGAACATAGTCCCCGCAGATGTAGTCATGATATCATATGCTTCCAACCATAGGATTACTATAGTAAAAGAAAATTTTCCAAATGTCATTAAATTTCCCAGGTTGGAATTTGGATTGAGCACAGATGTTTTATGTAAGAGATATCAAAGGTTCCAAATATATGTTTGAAATTACCAGGTTGATTAATACTTTGAGTTTGCCCAGATTGTTTGAGAATTATTTGAGTGAAAATGTGGGATGCATTTATATGCACAGGACAGTGAAAATGTAGGCTCGACAGTTATACATACACAATGAATAGGAATATGCACAGAAATGAATTTGACAGGTATACATGCACAGAAAGCAGGAGAGGGTGCAGAAACTGACAAAGGCAGTGAACAACAGAGGTATGCAGAACAGTTTCTTAACATTACCAGAAAAGACAAAACCAGCAAAGCCAAAGGCCAGAAAATGGGCTAAGTGAAATTGTTTTTATGTAACTGAAAATGTGAATGTAAATGTTGTAATTGATTTTATATTTTTTGTGATGCATTGGAAAGTCTCCAGAGGAAAACAAAACTCCCACTGTAATATTGAAATTAATGCATATTGTTATATTTTTCTGAATGAGAGGGTAAAAGAAATGAGAAGGCAGAAGGAAAAGAGGCATGGTTGTCCATTTCAAATTCCCTGAGGAATGCTAATAGTCATAAGGGAATTTATATAAATAATATCGCATTGATATGCATAAAGATGTTAGAGAATGAGGTAAGAGAATGCAGAAATGAAGCAGTAAGGCGGAGGAGAAGGAAGAGATGATAGAGAATCCAAGAAGGTGCTGAGATAATGCAGGGAAAATATGAGGACTGATGGAAAGAAAAAGAGAAGGTACATAACAGAGCTGATATCCAAGGTAAATCAGCAAGTGTTTTTCTTTTGAAAGAGTAAGGAAGTTGGAACTTCCCTATCAAGTTGTAGCTTGATAGATTTCAGTTGTAGTTGAATGAGGTAGGAGCTTCCTGTAGGTTGTAGCCTGAAGAAAATAGATGGGAGTTGGTGCTTCCACATCAAGTTGTAGCTTGATAAAATGTTAGTTGTAGCTCACTGAGGTTGGAGCCTCCTGTAGGTTGGTGCCTGCAGAAAATTGATGGGAGTTGGAACTTCCTTGCAATTTGTAGCTTGCAGAATTGAGGTAGGAGCCTCCTGTGGATTGGAGCCTACAGAAAATCAGTGGTGAGAGGGAGTTGGAGCTTGCCTTTGCATCACAACAATAATAAGACGTGTTTTTCTCCCTTTATGGGTTTCCACTTATATCTAGTGTCTATGTGCATGATGTGAATGTGTTGATATGGTATATCTATTCTGCTAATACTTTTTGCTCACATATTAAGACTTCTGATACATTATATAATCTGCTTATTAATTGCTTCTCACAAATAAAGGTTGCTCACACATTATGTTGATCATGAAATGAAGTTGTTAATAAAGTTTAATGAAAAGTATTAAAAGTCTGTGAATGTGTTAAACTAATTCACCCCCCCCCCCTCTCAGTTTAACTAAGGGTTCAACATCACTTCACTTAGATCCTGATCTATAGGACCACACCAACCTCAATATTTCCATATTCCTTTGTGTATTGACCTAATATCCTTCATTAGGTAGTCACCCTTCCTTGTGCAATGACACACTCAAACTTAACCTGTCGCTATGATTCTCGATGACACTAACTATCTTTCCCTTGCCTATGGTGCATAAGTACTCATGAAAACACCCTTATTCCATGTGAAATGACACTATCTTTCCTCATAACTGCTGTAGATCCCAACGCCATTGATATCATGCCCCTTATGCAGTAATGATAGTTCTTTTGTCACAACCTACCTCATCTCTTTGCGCTATTATATATTGTGACATCATTGTGTCACATTCCATGGATAACACATGCTTTCACTATAGCCTGCAACATTCCTTTGTGAAAAAACAAACTAATTTGTTATCATTTTCACAACAGACTAAATTGACTTGGTTTCTTCTAACATTATTTGTTATCATCTGCAAAACAAACTAAATTGACTTGGTTTCTTCTAACATTATTTGTTATCATGAATATTTTTGAGATGTTAGGTACTATATATTTAGAGTTCCTCATCATTTCCTCATTAATGGGAGATATGGCCCCACTGAAGAAACAAAAATACTAAGCAAAGATATTGCTTACGATGGTGAAGAAGGAGCATAAGAAAGTTCAATAATCTAAACTGAAATCTATGCAGACAAAACCTGCTATATCAATAAATCAATATCGATTACTTGGTTTAGAATCTATTAGAAATTTTCTCACGAGGAAGTCCTTGAAGATGAAGAAGATAACGAAGTGTATAAAAATGTAAGGAACTCTTGGCTACACAAAGTAGCATCACACCATTTCGTCCTTTCATGTGCCAAAATAATTGAATGGATAATAAAGTGTATCGATGCAAAAGAAATCACCATATGGGATAGAAATGGGGAAAATATAGTGTCATATCAATATCCATGTATTTCTGAATATTACAAACTACCAAGCTATGAAGTAGTACTCACCACAAAGTGGTATGATAGTTTTTCCTTAGCCAACAAGGATGTCCTAAAGACTTGGTGGCAAGATCCCAATAAGTTATGACATCGATCGGATGGCGTATACAAGACCAAGTTATTAAGAAAGGCATATCATATGGTAGTGGCAATGTGTTGTTGATCATATCGTAGGATGAATGTGGTAGTGTTTGAAGAGGATTGGGTAGCATTAATATACACATGTAGTCGAGTAGTAAGTGTATTTAATTGGGGGGAGATTCTAGCAACCTCCATCATGGAAAATTTAAAGCGAGCCCAAAGGCCACCAATAGGAAAGAAACCTGAATTTTACATGGCATCATTTGGATGCCATATTTTCAAGGTGTTAGTTTGAGTCATTGAGATGGAGGTGAACCTTGGCTCTAGACATACCAACAGTCCACATTTATTACAGGATCCTATGGGACACTAGCTATAGGGCCATGTACCACCAAATCACTGAGAATTTTATTTCAACTTTATATCACATACTCTTAGATACATAATATCCATGTATGTCAGACAAAGCCAAGACAACATTTCAGGATATCTTGATTAATTCACACCAACCGAATCAATATATATCAAGGTATTCAAAGCTTATAAGCCTCGTCACCATCTTCCTATGTTTGTTATAGATAAATAATCTTGCAGGAAGTTACATACCAGGTTATTACATGACTAACAGGTATGCTAGTTAATTCAAATAAGGCGCCATGGCTTGCTTTTCCAATATATGTAGGCATGTAGTGTGTTCAATATTTTAGAGAAGCAAAGGCAAAATCCAATGATTTGGGATGCTTTAAGTTTAGTGAATTAAGTTTTCACATATATGATTCCAGGGACATTTTTGCAGATCATTGTAAGGAGATAAAGTATAGATGGTCGTACACACCAAGTATAGATGATTAAGAAGAAAAATTTAAGAAATTTTACAATGTTTCATATGACATGGAGGCATGGAAAAAAGGAGATGGTGGTTCGCTACCAATGAATTTTGTCGAACCCATGAAAGACACTCCTCCATAGGAAAAGACACCTAGGAGAATAAATCTACCCAAAAAATGGAAAGGGAGAAACGAGAAACAAAGAAAGAAATACAAAACAAGTTGAAAGTTTAACAAAAAGCTAAGAAACAAGAGGAGGAGAAAAAGATGAAGCAATAAGAGGATATGCTAAAATAGGAGGAAGAAAATAAGGAGTAGAAAGAGGCCAGGAGGAAAAAAGAAGAAGAAAGAGAAGACAAGAGGAATCAACAAAGAAACATTAAGAAGAAAGACTTTCAAAATAATAAGTCGAGAAGGACATATAGGAAGAAACAAGGCAAAAAGAGCAAGCTCAAAAGGAAGTGCAAGTCATATTTCTTCTCGTGGACATAGAGACTACTATTCCACTCATCAGAGGATATATACCACTTGGAGAAATGGGTATCCCAACTAAAGAAAAAAAACAAAGTTTAGATCTTTCAAGCTTCAGATTAAATCACTGAAAAATAAGATTGTTCAGGAAAGCACAAATGAATATCCCAAGGACCAACCAAACCAATTTCGCTGACCACTAAAAGATTTATAGTGGTATATACTACAAAAAATCCCATGGAAATAACTTCTGCGAGATCTACTTTCTCTGTTGCAATGGGGAAGAACATTGATCACTTGTTGGATAATGTTAAAGAACTGGAAAAGAATCTTACTGATTCCCAACAAGAGAATGAAAGCCTTCCAAAAGAGAACCAAATTTTATCAACATTGAGTTATCATGAGGATGACTTCTCAGAAGCAACACTAGAAGATAATAGCATACTAGAAGATATCATGAAGTAGCTATATAAAGAGACAATCATGCTTCAAAAGATAACCTTCACTCTCATGGTCATCCAAAAGGAACTAAAAGAAAAAGGCACTTGGTTAAAGGAAGCTTCAACCACCATTGATATAATGTATAAATAGGACATGAAGTACCATGATACCTTAGTTGATCTGCCAAGGAGAAATGTGATGACCAAGGATAGGATGAAAGAAGAAATTGGGTTAATCATTCAATCTCATGAAAATCTTTGGAACAATGTAGCCAAGATACTAAGAAATTACTGATAATTTCATAACATGGTAACACTCATTATCAAGTCTAATCAAATAGTCTCCATTAGAGCACATGTGAAAGTAAGGCCACAACAAGACATCTAGAAATAAATCTAGGAAATGGTAGATGCACACAGGATGGATATTACTCAGAAGGATCTCAAATCCATGAGAGAAGCTATTATGAAACACGTGGTAGAACCAACAAAATTTCTTATAATGATTTCCACGATTTTCTACCGATTTGAACTAGACATGAAAGCAATGGTGCCGGATTCTTGCGAATGTGAACTTATCTCTGAAAACTTGATATCGAGAAAATTCTTATACATGGCAGCAAATCACAAAGCATGACACAGTTACATAACTCAATAATTGCAAGTTGAAACCATATCATTGGCAATTTTGGTATTAGTGCCATAAGTGATATTTATTTTATTATTGTGAATTTTCATGTAAATTGTGTAAATAAAATAACATTAGAATTAAAATTGAAATAAAAATTAGAATATGGAAAAAATGAAAATTCATATGGAAGATTAAAAGTCACGAGGGAAGTTGAAAGGTCATAGAAGGTGAAGATTCACCCCACTTTGTGTGTGTGTGTGTGTATATATATATATATATATATATATCCTCATGGCTAGTTCGAATGGATTCTATTTTTGGACTCCTTAGATCACTTTGGAAAGGAAAAACTTGTACATTCCTTTCGAAGATCAAATGACAATTTTGCATTTCCATTATTGTACCTTGTGGATATTTTGTGTACTTGTGCATTGAATATTTTAGCTCCAATATTCTAAAACTCATTTGGGCCAAGGCAAGCATTTCTCTCATGTGCCATTGAAATTTGTGAGACTATTCTTTTTGTTATTCGATGTATGTGTTTGTTATCCATATGTTTAAGATTGATGAACTATTTTGTTAATCGGTAACACACATATTACTTTGAATTGTTTGTTGATTTATATATATGCTTTCACCTTGGTTATTAATTGCATACTATTTTACAATTAGTAACTAATTTACTTTGTATGCATATATCTGAACTAAAGTTTGCTATCACTTTTTTTTTAAATATTCATCTTCACTTTTTCTTCATTTCAATATTCCATGTATATTATGCTTCAATTATTTCATAATTTTTTCTAACTTGCATCTCATGAGAAGTCTTAGAATTCCCTTTCTTATTTTCTTTCTCCATCCAAAAGCTAATTCTTACAAAATTATATGGTAGTCAGGCCAACATTTTAGATGAGAATAATATCCCAAATGGTGTGAGGTCTAATCGATACTTTATACCAATGAGATCCCCTTATTTTCGGTGGGGCATTTCACCCATTAAAATTTTTGTAGACGGTACTGAAGATGGAAAAAAATTACAAAATAACTCCCGATGTGTAGTTTTGATTAGGGCACAAATATTGCAATTAACACAAATATTCTCATATATATATATATATATATATATTTCACCCATTAAAATTTTTGTAGATGGTACTGAAGATGGAACAAAATTATAATATAACTCTTGATGTATAGTTGTGATTAGGGCACAAATATTGCAATTAACACAAATATTCTCATATATCTATATATATATATATATGTGTGTGTGTGTGTGTGTGTGTGTGTGTGTGTGTATGATATGGTAGTCAGGCCAACATTTTAGATGAGAATAATATCCCAAATGGTGTGAGGTCTAATCGATACTTTATACCAATGAGATCCCCTTATTTTCGGTGGGGCATTTCACCCATTAAAATTTTTGTAGACGGTACTGAAGATGGAAAAAAATTATAAAATAACTCCCGATGTGTAGTTTTGATTAGGGCACAAATATTGCAATTAACACAAATATTCTCATATATATATATATTTCACCCATTAAAATTTTTGTAGATGGTACTGAAGATGGAACAAAATTATAATATAACTCTTGATGTATAGTTGTGATTAGGGCACAAATATTGCAATTAACACAAATATTCTCATATATATATATATATATATATATATATATATATATATATATATATATATATATATATATATATATATATATATATATATATATAAGGTTTAATATTTTATAATATTAAATAATATGGAACTTTATTAACAAAGAAAGAGGAATTAAGGATTTTACAGAAGGTAAAAAAAGTTGGATTTAGAATTCCATTAAAGTTTTTAAACTATATAAAAAATAAGATACCAAAAATTGTTTAAATTTCACTAAATTAAAGGGGTAAAGACATATGTAAGGTCCTAAGTTGAGTTTAGATTATTAAATGTTGATTTATAATTATATTTGAATGTTTGCACTAGATGCATTAATTTTAGTGTATACACAAATTAATTATTAATGATGTACATTGATTTCTATGTTACAATAATCACCAACCTAGATCCATATTAAATAGAAATGAACAAGAAAAATTCTAGATCTATCTTAGATATAAATGAACAACAAAAAGAAAATTGATAGAGAAAGACACAAGAAATGCCAACTAAGGATGCATTCATTTCAATGTAGATGTTAATTTGTGATATGATGTAAATAGGTGGATAATATGCATTTTTTAAAAGAAATTAAATTAATAGTGTGGATTGATTGTAGTGTATGCACAAAGTAATTATTGACATTAGGCATTGATTTATATGTTAAATAAATAATAAGCCTAGATCCATATTAACTAGAAATGAACAAGAAAGAGAAAATTGATAGAGACATGCATAAGAAATGGTATTTACTAAGGAGTGTTAACAACAAAGGGAGAATCAAAGAGCGGGTCAACAAAGAAAATAACAACAAATGACAATTGAACAACAATAAAAACAAATGAAGGAAAAAATTGAATGATGGACTTAGGATATCAAAAAGCATATTAAATAAGAACGGCAAAAAAATGACAACTAAATAGTATCAAGAGTAAATAATACAAGAAAAAATCATAATAGAGAAGAAATCAACAAAAAAAAAGGCAAAGGAAATTACAATTGAAAAACATGAAGAATAGAGGAAACAAAAAGATGAATAAAAAAAAACATATCGACAAAGAGAACAATATTCAACCTATTGAGAAACCAAGTGCTAGAAGATAATGATTGATTTCTCCTAACTTGATAATTAAGTGTGAATGTTTGTTGGCTTCTTATTACTTATATTATCTTTTTAATCGAGTAATTATACAAATTTGAAAACATAAAGATCACAAAGAGGCACAATATATTGTTACTAACGACGATAGTTACATCTCTTTAACTGTAAAATGTAATGGTATCAAAAAGGTCTAATCGTGTAGTATTATGGGAGGGTGAGGTATGTATTAATTGGATGAAGAATTGGATTTCCTAAATCCGGTCTGATTAGGAAAGGAAGCACGTGCTTAAGAACCTATCTGTGTAATAGAAACAACTCACGAAACCTTAATTAATCCAAATTAGAAAAGGAATTGAAATGTAATCCTGAAACAACAAGCTTCAACACACCATCCAAACTTGAAACATCCCAGCCATTAACCATTAAACTACCTAACCTATAAGCACCAAATCCCTTAGCTCTTGACCCTTAATCCTTAAACCCTAACTCCTAATCCCTTAACCCTTAATCCATGTACCCTAAAACCCTAAATCTCATAATCCTTAAACCTCCTATCCACTTAACCCCCAACACCTCAATTAATTAACTATTTAGGCACAACTGGTGCTAAATGCAAGGCTAAAAAGGGAGCTAGCCAAGGAGGTAATTTAGGTGCAAAAAAATGAGCTAAACTCGACACTATCACTAGAGCTATTTCTGGGGAAATTGATGGTGCTATTGATAGTGATATTTATGATGCTATTTACGACGCTATTTTTCAGTGCTATTTCTGGCGATACTTCTGTCGTTATTTATGATGCTATTATTACATAAATTACCACCTAAATGTTTAGGCCAGCGAAAGAAACCAAAAATAGCTCCATCCCGATAAATAGTGCTGAAATTTTCAATAAATTGGAGAAAAATACACTAAAACATTCCTTGGAAGCAAAAAAGGGAGATAATCACAGGGATTTGTTGTAGTGTATCTAAATTATTTTTTATCCTAATTACACAAGTTGAACTTTACACGTGTCCCAATTTTTCATACTTGCAATGAATGACTATTAGTGACCATTAAATCACTTATTTAGCGATGGAAATAGTTTGGTAGAGGTCTCTAGTTTATGTTTTAGCTCTACCATCCTCTGGTCATACATCTAGAATTTCCCTTTCAATTGCTTACTCTCTACTCATTGTTGAACATTGATGACATGTAGGTCTTCCAACCTTTTTCTTTTTTCTTTACCCATATAGAATCTGTGTTTTCTTCAAAGTTTTGGCAATTGTATTCATGTTCAAGGATTCCACTACTCTAATACCTTATGTTCCATAAATGAGGGGTATATAACCCACTTGCTTCACCAAAATGAATACTTCATGAAATTCACTTCTAGTTTTTATTCTTTATGTTATACAACGATAGCTAACTTTAAACAATGGCTACACGGCCTCTACTCTTAGTATAGTTATAAGTATAAACTACCCAACAACAATATTTAGGATTAGAGGTATGGCCTAATCTATTATGTAACCTATACAAAACAATCATCTAACAATGTGTGAGTAATCATGCCAATATAAATCAGCACTCTATCAATACTTAAATCCATTCTCAAATCCTAGCACTCTAAGACTATAAGAATGGTTCTAATGTCAACCTATAATTACTATTGCTCAACATTTAACCAGTTCTCTACATATATGGTTATAAAAAGGATTTATAGCTACTATAAATTGTTTCATGTATATATTAAGGACCTAGAATCAATTTTTATTTCTCTAGAATTAAATCCTCCTATTATAGGTTGAACACTATTTAATGTAATTTGTTCACTGTCTAACGTATACTTATTTTGTTGGTTAAGAATGCCTCTTCTTACGTGTGCGTGCCATTCATTTCAGCCATGGCTTTTTGTAGGCCAAACGGTTTCAGAATTTGCGTTTGCAAGCTTGAAAACCCCACGCGCGGACAGAATATAATCCGCATTCAGTGAGCCTGAAGGCATGCAGGGTAGTCTGAATATGGGCAGGGAGGCTTTATTTGCAAGGAAATATCACACACCAATGTCAAAATCGATGAGTAGAAGTGCTTGGGCCAGATTATGCACAAATGTGAAAAGGCTTTATTTGCAAGGAAAGATCACACACCAATGTCAAAATCGATGAGTGGAAGTGCTTGGTCCAGATTATGCATAAATGTGAAAAGTATGATAGAAAAGGTTTATTAAGAAAGAAGGAAAGAAAGAATATTTTTAATGTTCACAAAGTTAAAAATAGTTTATAAGATATATTGTTTTTTTATATGGCTCTTGTACTTGGTCTTTTTTCTGTAGAGTTTTATAATAAACATTTACAGTTTTTGGACAATTTTTTAGCTAAATAAATTATCCCAAAAATTAGCAGCTAGCTTCTCCACAAACTCTTGTAATGAAAGGTATACTTTATTTATGATTGAATATTGTATATAAAAATTTTGATAGATTTGATCACAATTCTAAATAGATTTATATTATTAAAATATAATTGAATATTGTATATAAATAATTGATTGAATATTATATAAAGATTTTGCCTAAATTCTAAACAGATTTATATTATTAAAATATTATTGAATATTGCATATAAAATATTTGATTAAATATTATATATAAAGATTTTGTTTGAATATTAAATTGATTTATATGGTCTAATTATTCTTATAATGTTTTGGGTTGAAATTGAAACTTTTTGTTATTTAAAATATGATTTTGGATATATAAATAAATGTAATCTCTTTAAAAAACTGTACATTGTTTTGACTATAATTATCAAACTTTAGATTTCAATGATGTATTAAGAAGAAGAATTTTTAAATTAGTTGTCATGTTCTGAGTAAACAAACCATTACTTATAATAATTAAATTAAATTTTATATATATATATATATATATATATATATATATATATATATATATATATATATATAAAGTTGTGTGATAAGGGATTTCATATTTAAGGTTATGAATTTATAGAAAAAATAGTTTTGAAAGTATTTATTCATGATGATCCATTTAGATTTTTATCTTCAGGATAAACAACATTAGCTGGTTCGAAATTGGACCAAATCATAACAATGTGATTAACGAGAAATACATCAATCTACTCTATTTAATTAAAATAAAAATTGAATTTGAGGTGACAAGATATTATGTTAAAGCACTCTATAATGTAAAAATTATTAATTCAAATTTTTGTGAGAAAAAATTCAACCGTGCTTAGAGCTAGTGTAGCAATTTTTGAGTTAATACCCCTAAATCACTATTACCAAAAAAAACTAAAATTATAATATTTTTTATAATTGATATTAAGATAATATTTTATTATTATATTAAATAAATATTTTTAATAAAAAAAAATATTTTATTTTCAGTTATTTTATATTTATAAAAATGGAAATTAAAATATTTTAATTAAAAATATCTTTTTAATACTTAATATTAAAACAATATTTTACTATTATTATTTTTGTAATATTATATGATATCAAAGTTTATCTCCACCTTGCCTGTGGGGTCTTGGTTAAATGATGATGAGGTGGGCTATTATAGCACTCATCACAGGTTCAATTCCCTTCCCGATCGGGGTGATATATCTAGACATATTGATGAAAAATGATGTAAAAAAAAAAACAGAGAAAAAAAAAGTGAAAAAATGGAAGGAACTACCAAACTTACAAAAAAAAAGAGTTTATCTCCACCTTAAATATAAAAAACCACTTCAACATTATTATTTCCCAGAATCCCAATTACCATATTTACCATGTATTAAAAAAAAAAAAAAACTCTCAATGTTTTTAAAATTATTTCTAAATATTAACTTTACCTTCGTATTAAATATAAAATAAATTATATACATTTTAAAAAATTTCTTTAACACAATAATTAAAAAATTACCATACAGATGAAATGGCTTTCCTTAATCACATCATAAAGCTAAGGTCAACATTTTCGAACCAACTAATATGGTTTTTCACATATCACTTTCTATATCATCAAATTTCACCACTAAAACATTTTTATACAAAATTAAAGAGTAATCCAATTGTTCTGGATATACAATAAAATTTTCAGTTTTATTAATGTAAATGGTATAATGTGTAAATAAAAATAGTATAAAAACGTTTAAGAGTTTCATTTATAGGTTTAAAAATATATTTTAAATAAATAATATATAAATTTTAAAAATTATATTCCCAAATTTTAATTAAAAAATAAAATATTTCAAAAGGTTAATCAAAAACTCAATTGTGATTATTCTATAAATTTGAATAATGTTATATTTCTCACTTAATTATGTTATATAAAGTTTGAGTGGGCCTCATGGTTAAGAGCGTGTGTTCTTCCTAAAAGGTTACAGGTTCAAAAACCTGAAAGATAGAGTATGTATGTCTTCTTAGATTTAGCACTTAAATCGATACACTGAAATAAATCCCTTATTTCACAAACAAAAAAATCTCATACACTAATTTAATATGTTTAAGAATAACCTTAAAATTAGATAATAAAAATATTGCATCTCAAAAAGTCAACCAAAACACTCAATTCTAATTGTCAACTAATTTTAATCATTTTATATTTCAAACTTAAGTACATCTCAAAAAGTCAACTCATAAAGTCAACGACGAATTTGAATGATGTTATATTTCTAACTTACCTACATCTCAAAAAGTCAACCAAAAACTCAATTGTAATGATTATCGACGATTTGAACGATGTTATATTTCTCACTTGCGTTCTCCATCGAAATGGCACCGTCGGTTGCTTCGTCAGAGCAGACGTGGAAAGATGAAATCTGATAAACACAAATCAGAAACCCACATTCATGTGGATTGCACAATTGCGGAATAAAAGTTGTTATTTGGAAGCGTGATGAATATTCAACGTATCCTACACGACATGACACGGTTTTAATATATATATATATAATACGTATGCAGGTCTGCAGGGCTACTCTTATAATCGAGTCAAAAGTCGAAATTTCAAGTATTCTATGTTGCTACATTGTTTATATGCAACTAAGCAGTAAATATCATAAACAAAAGTTGGTAGAAATATATGTTTATTATATATTAATAAAAGATAAGATAAATGTTTTTTCTCGTTAATGATATCATTACTTTAATTTTTTATGATTAGATGAAAATTTTAAATCTTAGTGATGTGATTAATTCTAAAGACATTTATTTACTTTATGGATCACAAAAGTCTTAGATCTAATATTAAAGAAGAGTTGATATATATATATATATATATATATATATATATATATATATATATATAGTTTAGATTTATTTTAAATTTGGATTTATCAAATATTGAGAGGAATCAAATTTTTTAATGTGTAAATTTTGAAAGGCTACTTTTATTGCATTGTGTGTTTTAGGTTGTCTCTCATCAAATGGATAATGAAATGTGCTATATTATCATTCTTTATTGTCTTAGTTAATGGCTCAGTCTTCGAATTCTTCAAATTTTATCGAGAACTTTGGAGAGGTTATCCTATGTAGGCATATTTGTTCTTACTGGTTGCCCAAGGGATCACTAGGATGATACCTGATGCAAGGAGATAAAATAAAATTTAGGGTGTGAGGATCAGTAGATTTGAGTGATTAACTCATATTTTATATGTCGATGATGTTATCTTCTCTTGTTTTTGTTTGGACACTAAGGGAAAACAATATAAGGTGATTTTAGACTTATTTTATGATGCAAAATAAATTCAAATAAGTCAACAATTTTCTTTTTGGCTATGAAGTTTGAAATAAGTTGCCATTTGACTAATCTTTTTTCATTTCCCTCATTCAATTTGGATGATGGCCTCAAGTACCTTGGGTATATGTTAAAACCAAACAATTATGGGATCGTAGATTGGAAATGTTTGTTGACTAAGATTGAAAGAAGAGTTAACTTCCAGTGCAATTGTTGGACTTCTAGAGGTGGTCCACTTGTCCTTATTAAATCTACCATTGAAGTGATCCCAGTCTATTGTAATCTCACTCATTTTCCTAAATTTGTACTCAAGAAAATAAGGACAACTTAGTTCAACTATCTCTAGAACGACAAGTTTGAGTATTTGGGCTCTCATTTGGTAAAATGGAATCTATTGGCTACTTTGAAGAGCCGAGGTGGGTAGGGCTTAAAGAAAATATTTCTATTTTGCAAGGTGTTAACAACTAAGCCACTTTGGTTCTTCTTGACCTTTGGTATTCTAATGAGAATAATTTAATTACAAATATATCTTCTCATTCTTTATAATATATTGGTTTGAAGGAGATAGAAGAATATCCTTATTGTATCAAATCAATGGAAGGATTTAACACTCACATTTCCTATAGGTAGACATTTTTTGGCATGAAAGGTGGGATTGAGCATCCAAGTTAGAATTGGCATGAATGCAATAGTTAGTTGTGGGGAAAAGATCTTCCTTCTTGAGGCTCTAGCTCTACAACTACAAGAAGTAGATAAAGTGTTCTTGATAGGATTAGTGATGCATGTAGAATGTCAATTTGGAGACAAGTATGGCTCCAAGTACAGTAGTTGAGAAATGATGGTGAGTATTACCAACATTAGCAACTTTATATTTCAATGCTATGTAAGGGACATGTTTGACTAAGGGATAGAAATGATGAAGTAGCATGGTCCTTTAATTCCTCAAGAGATCATTTAGCAAATTTTGCATACCATGCATTGTAGAATCCATATGCAATAGTAACTAAATAGTGTTACCAAAATCTATGGAAGATTAAAGTGACACCAAGGGCTCCTTTCTTGACTTATTTTGAAGTAAAGAGTCCTAACTTGGGATAGATACGAAGTAAGAAATAAATCTAGGGTAGGCATCTATCTTTTATGTATAAAGAATGAAGAAACTAATGTACATATGTTCCCATAATGCTCCTTTATGAAACAAGTCTAGCACGAAATTAAACTTTAGCTAACTATAAAGAACCAATGGGATAAGGCATTGCTAGAAGAGTTCTTTTATGAATGCTTTTCAAGAAGGATTTTAAAAGTATATAGATCTCTTCCTATTTTGGTTGTTTGGGGTGTATGATTGGGTTTAAATGCTAGTATTTTGAGGACAACCAAAGGCCTCCCTTCAAGGTATCACAATAGGTCTTTGCATAACTTTCCATTTATAATCATTCTCCTTTAATGAAGGGAGTGTATATAGTGGGTGAGGTAATTTTCAACAAGGTTGTTTCTTTAGGTTTCTTCAATGGCATGTATCAAGGACTGACCCACACCTACAACTTGAGATTTTCCTATTCCTTTCAAATACTCATAATTTCATTGGTAAATCCAACTTAGTTCAAGGATCCAACAATCAAGGTGAATTCAAAGCTCTCTTTACTCAATTAAATTGTTTTGTAGAAAGGAATCTCGTTTTCTTATAGGTATTCGCTAATTTAAAGCTAAAATTAAATTGGCTGAATATTAGCGTGTAGGTACTCAACTTAGGTCTTGTGTAAACTGCTCAACAATTAAAGGTCATTTCAGAAGAATTCCAACTAATTGGTTTCACTAATGTATACCAAGAGTTGAATTCATCTGTTGATTCTCTTTATAAATAAGCTTTGAACTTGGATGTAGACAACTTTCTCTTAGACAAATTTCTTGATGGATAGTTAGTGTCTAAGTCCCAACATAATGTTGATTTTCAACTAGTCTAATTATATAAGTCTATGTTTGTATAGTTTATATTAATATGACATGTATCTTACTATAGTAGTGAGACTATTGAATTTGGGTCCTTTTAGTGATTCCCTAACTGCCTAAGGAATGCACACTCAATATTGTTAAAATAGAAAGTAATTTTATTTTTCCTCGAAAAAAATAATACAATGATAACAATACATATAATATGGTAACACATTATAAATAATAAAGACTATATGTTTCACTAAAAATTCATGACTATTCAAATAGGTACCTTTTGGATTATATTTATATGTAGATTCATTCAATGCAAAAAGGTGACTAGTTCATTCAAGTACGACTAATTGTATAAAGACATAACCCACTTGAAGTGATCTAAGGATATTTCCCACTCAAAGTGGCATAATTCTTATTCAATTGTTGCATATTCTTATTATTATAGCTATTTTATTAAATTTTGTCTTATTAGGATCCTAAGATTTTGTAGGCTTGATATTCATATTCATAAATATATTCCTCATGTTCATGTACTTGAAAAGTGGGACAACAACAATAAATGGAATGGAGCTGAAATTCAAGTTACAAATGAAGGAAATTGGATAATTCATTGTTTAAAGATAATATAATATATGTTCTAAATGATTGTAATAACACTATATGCTCAATGTGTTTTCTAATACATTTTAGCAACAATAGATAAGAATGTCATCAAAAGACATGCATGGAAGACATATGTGATGCATGCATTACCTATTGCAATAAACTATCATCCACTTTGTAATTTCCCAAATCTCAAATATAATTACACAAAAATCACTTACATAAATTCAAGACCATTAATTTACAAACATAAATAAAATTTTATTAATAAGTGCATAATCAATCGAGCAATGAGTGGTGAGAAACATACCTGTAAATAAGGAAACCATCTTACTTTTGATTGCAAAACCATTGTGTTACTCTAATTTAGTTGAAAGCAACAATTATGTGGAGTGTAGAAATTATGTTGTAGATTTGCAATTTCTCATGAAGATTAAATCAAAATCACAAGACACAAACATACTATACTATTATGCAGACATTATTTCATAATTTAGAATAAAAATTTCAGACATGCATGAAGAAATAACACACATGCAACAAGTTTTTTTATTTGGGGAAAGAAATATTCTAAAAAACCCGATGCATCTTGCATTAATCAGAAGAATAGTGTTGTAATACAATTACTTTGCTCAACTGAGCACAACCTGCAAGTACATAACCTATCTTACTGCTCACTTAGAAGCTTTGACCCAGACTTAGCCAATTTTTGCCTCTGCTTGAGCCCCTACTTCCTTGTGTTGTTCCTTGAGGAATTATGCCCCTATGTAATAGGAAATTCCTCTAATTCATTGCGCAATTCCAAAGTATGGTCCACTTGACATCATGCAACATCTATACACTCAACTAGTTTACAATTGTTGTTTAACTTCCTTGTAAACTCCACCACAAGTGGGAAACTCAAATTATTTGCATGAATGAGCTAATTATTAGTTGATTGATCAGTTAACTGGATGATCACTAAGTTATACTAATGTCCCACTACTTAACTGACCAACGACTAGTTCTATTAATAGTTAGAACTAGTTTAACTGATTACAACTTAAATTAACTCAACCTAGGCTCCTAAAATTTAGGAATCACTACATACAATTGAACTTCATGCCCTTAACTCGAATTAACTGAGCTAGACTCCTATTTTTTAGGAATCAACAAAATAAAATTGAACTTGAACACATTAACTCGAATTATGTGTTCTTAACTGAGTGACAAGAGTCATGTTACCTCAGTTAACTTTCCTCCATGTTGTTTGTTGATGTGGAATTACGAATTTCCTTAATTTGATTAAGGCATAATCAAAATTAAGACTTTCTTGCTGCATTTTCAACACTCCCTCTCAGCAATAAAGGGTTTATCAACCACCCCTATCCTATACATGTGGAATGTATGGCATGCAACACATCTCATTGTTGATGCTTCTACTGCAACATATGTAACTGAGAAGCATAAAAAAAAACATTGAATCAACTATGTCTGCAACTGTCTACTGGGAAAATTGTGTTGCTAATTATAACTATGCTACTTAACGTCTTTCTCTATTGTCAACACTGCTCTGCACTCCTTAGTATTTAACTGACACTGATCCTTCTACTACTGAAAACTGTGGGCACCTATAACAAGTTAATGATCCATGAGGAGAATGCCTCAATGGACCTTGCCCAAATTTATGAAACTCTTGGACTAAGAATACACATCACTCCACCTCACTCCAGTGGGTATAGTTGCATGTGCTCCCTCTTCCAACTTGGCTCGAACTGTCTCGTTATCGAAGGTATTTTCTTTATTAGATGTCTCCAAATTTCCTCCTCTTTTCCTCTCCATTTGTGGCTGCTCCAAAAAATCCTAAGGCTCCTTCTGAGGCCACATGTTGAGAGGTATAACATGCTCCCTCTCAACCACCATATCTCTAGTCTTTCCCTTGCTCCTAAAGGTTGTGCATGCATATTCTACCTCAAGTGCATATAGTTTCTTGTCTCAAACCTTGATCTACTTCACCTATCCTATGGCTATGTGTCTTAGGAATGCCTTTCCTTTGTTGAATATCACATCATAACCATGGTCTTCCAAAACTGCAACAAAGATGAGATTTTTCTTTAGGCCCGAAATGAACATGACATGCTTGAGCCTGCGGGGTGAGCTTGAATCCCTCTGAAAGGTTGATGTACCAACTTCAGTCGCATTATACTTTTGTTGTCTCTAAACTCAATATTCATATGGACATCTTTCTCCTCCAGATCACTGAAAATATCTATTCCCTATCATGTGGGACAATGCACCTAAGTCTAAGTAACACACCCTCCCCATCACAGTTTTTTCCATGCATGTGATAAGGGTGAAGTCAAGCTCAAACTGTGAAGCCAAAGCTTCACCTGTTGTTGCTACTGTAGAATCCTTCTTGCCAGACTTCTTTTGTGGACACTTCAGGACATAATGCATGAATTCATGACAATGGAAGTATTTTTTTTTTGACAAATATTTCTTCTTGCCCTCTTGGCTAGATTCAGCCTAACTTTTGGAATTATTTCCCTTGGAATTCATTCCTTTGTTGACCGAAGAAAAATACTCTTCCTCTTCTTTGGATGAGGCCCCATCTCTGGTATTCTACCTTATTTCATCATGCACCATAAGTGTTCCCAATTTGGTAGCTTCTCACTCTCGTTCACTAAATCTTGATAGTTGTGCCATATCTTCAAAATGCCTGGAAGGGCTAGGCTTACCAAGTCTTCTTCAGGGGCATTAACATTGACCCCACCAATTTCATCACGCCATTGTGTGAACATGTTCAGATACTGTGGAATTGTGTCATTCTTCTGCATCTTGATACTTCAAAGTTTATCCTTAAGCACCAGCTTCCTATGGTCACTATTATTCTCAAACAATTATGTAACTGCTTTCCACATCATGAATGGAGTTTAGTTTCCATGGATATTTGAGACAATGTGATCTCGTACTCCCTCCAATATGGTTCTCCTCATTTTGCCTACATCTTTCTTCCATTGAGCAAGGTTTTTGGCATCAGATGCTTGTGGTTTTACAACAAATGACTTGATGTATTCTAAAAATCCATTATCATCCAATACTGCCTCCATGTGATCCTTCCATGAAATAAATTAGAGGTGCCTTCCAAGACATACTCTAGCCTTAGTCAATTGAAATCCATCCTCTCAGTTCTAAAGAAAACCTATAACATTGATCTCCAAATTCAAGCCACTAAGAAAGAACTTCGAATTTTTGCTCTACTGTGAATCGTGATCTTATACCATGAAGAAATTATGTTGTAGATTTGCAATTGCTCATGAAGTTTGAATCAAAATCACAAGACACAAACCTACTCTACTATTTTGCGGACATTATTTCACAATTTAGAAAAAAAAATTCAGACATGCATAAAAAAATAACATACATGCAATCTTCTAAAAACCTGAGTGACTCTTGAATTAACCAAAATAATAGGGATGTAATACAATTTCTTTGCTCAATTGAGCACAACTTGCAAGTGCATAACCTATCCCTCTACTCACTTAGAAGCTCTGACCCAGACTTAGCCAATTTTTTCCTCTGCTTGAGCCCCTACTTCCTTTTGTTGTTCCTTGAGGAATTTGGCCCCAATTAAATAGGAAATTCTTTTAATTCATTACGTAATTCCCAATTATGGTCCACCTGACCTCATGCAACATCTGTACACTCAACTAGTTTACAATTGCTGGTTAACTGAATTGGAAACTCCACCACAACTGGGAAACTCGAATTCTTTGCATGCATGAGATCATTATTAGTTGATTGATCAGTTAAATGGATGATCACTGATTTTTACTGATGCCCCACTACTTAACTGACTGCCAACTAGTTCTAGTAACAGATAGAACTAATTTCACTGATTACAACTAAAATTAACTCAACCTAGGCTCCTAAAATTTAAGAATCACTACATACAAGTGAACTTCATGCCCTTAACTTTAATTAACTTAGCTAGACTCCTATTTTTTAGGAATCAACACAAGCCATGTCAACTCAGTTAACTCCTCCAAGTTGTCTACTGATGTGGAATTTCAAATTTCCTCAATTTTATTAATGCATAATCAAAATTGAGACTTTCTTGTTGCATTTTCAACATGAAGGACAACTCTTTAGCCAAGAAACCCATCAGTTCAAACAACTAATATTCCTTGACCCATCAATCAACTACCTCAACCACTGCCTAAACCTTGCTTCGCAAAATTCTCTTGGAAAAAGATGCCTCACTTCCTTTTCTTCATCAATTAAATAGAACAATTCTTTTGTTCCAAAAATAGAAGGAAATACTTTATGAACATAATCCAGAATATCATCATACGATTTTTTATTTTTATCTTAAACTTTCTTAATTTAAATTTTCCATAAATTTACCTTTACTTAATTTTACTCTTTTTTAATAATAGAATATTTTTATTTATTTATTTATTATGATCTTCACTTTATTATTATTATTATTATTATTATAAATAGCATTACATACTTCCCCTCTTCAACAAAAAAAACTTCATCCTAAAGTTAACTTTGATTATCTTTATTGTTTTTACTTTCTTTTTTCTTTTTTAACATTTTCTCCCAATATCGTCCACATCACCCTTTGTTGGACTAGTATGAGTGATAGAACCACATAATGGGCATCTTGTAGGTTGATCCTTCATGAAAATTTAATTAATTTCACATGTTTTGAGCTTGCCTTGAAAAACATTATGATAGTTGCATGGTTATTATGTGTAAATTAGGAGTTCTTGAAAAGTTAGTCTATCTTTGGAATATTGTTTACCTTTTTGTGTAGATAAAGTGATGATTTGAAAGATATTGTGAGGATGCTATTTTCCAAAAAGAATGAGATATTTCATGGATATTGTTCGCTCTTGTAGTAGGACTCAACCTAATGCCACTCACGCTCCATTTAAGGAAACTTTACCTACTAGGAGTACTTTTCTATGTGACTACGAGACACCCTATAAATTAGTCCCTAGTTTCAGTGTTTTTGAGGAAAATAAGTCCTTTTGTCAAGGAGGTTATTCCCTACACTTTGTATAAGAAGAATTTGAGATTTGGCCTCAAAATTTGGCTAGTATTACTATCATTCTCCTATTTTGTAGATTTAGACCTTTGTGATCAAATAATCAAGTGTTTATATATCTTATTTCAATAGTTTAATGAAGCATTTATGTGACTCATTGATATAATATTGATTTCCTTAAGGTATTTGAGCACCTTAGGGAGGGCCCACCCATAGGAGCTCTAAGGGCCCTTCATTTACATGTTTTATTAGCTAAAAATATTTTCAGCATTCCTTCTTTGCTATGAAAAAATAGTGAATGGTAAATTTGCGT
Source organism: Pinus albicaulis (assembly GCA_034641835.2). NCBI lineage: Eukaryota > Viridiplantae > Streptophyta > Pinopsida > Pinales > Pinaceae > Pinus > Pinus albicaulis. The sequence goes on along the minus strand of CM076583.1, from coordinate 729,745,724 downwards.
GTTCCTACAAAAGATAGTATTAATATTGCATTTAGTCTCTTGAGTGATTTTTATGCTTTTTAAATTAATAGTTTAAGATTTTTTATGATTAATTGTAGTTAGAAATGGATGTTTTCACTTTAATTATCAATTTATAACCTACATAAGTTCCCTGAAATTTTGTGATTATTCCTATATAACAACACATCACCTTAGACTACATAAAATGCATATTCTATTTTTAATACCATTAATGGCACCAAGCAATGAGGTTAAAAAAAAGGGAAATGAGGGAATGAATAATCTTTCTTTGGAATTCCATTTTGATTGTTTATACTTTCTTATTACTTTAACTTTTTCAACTTAGATTTGATAGTATTCTTCATTTTCTGCAATTTAGAATTACTGACACTTTTCTTTACTTTTAGTACTCCTTTCAAGTTGAATTAGTTGTGATTAACCAAGTAGGACTTGCTCTTATTGGTTTTCCTTGCATTTAGACTTCCAGTAGCATCCATGAATTGATTCCCCTTCACCTAATCAATCAAAACAAGATCTAAGGTGACATTTTTCCTTCAAAATCTAGAATCATTAGCACAAGTATGTGCACAATAAAGACAAGAAATTATTGCTTGCACATATATTTCACATCACCTCTTAATTTTGTACAAAATCTGAGTTGACGATTAAAGTTTTCAGTGACAAAAGGAAAATATTCTTGCTCTAATTCTGGAGCTCATCAATAAGGCCACCCAAAGTGACCACAATAAGCATTGATGGTTTCCATGAAGTGTGAGAATCACTCTAGTACTTCTCTACTTTTGGAACAACAAAAATCAAAAGTTCCTAGGAAGTGTAAGAAACACTCTAACACTTCTCTACTTTTATAAAACCATGTTTACAGTCATATTAGTCTATCATAACCTCAAGGCTACATACCTCATCTACCCAAGAAATCATCTATCACAATACTCACATATGTTATGCATATCAAAGTGTTGGCCCAAACTCTTGCAACAACTCACTATAGTAAATAGCCATGGGGATCAAACTCTAATCCCATAAATCCTCTAGCAAGAAACACTCTAACCATTTTTTGGACTTCACAACTCCAATATCAAGCACTTGATCTTCTCGAGATGGTCCCCTTTCCCATTGAGAATTATAAAAGGAAAAAGAAATATTAGCATGAGTATATTATTTAGTTTGTTCCCAACCCAAAAGGTGTTATATACTCTCCCTCATAGGTATGGGCTCCCCCAATATCATCAAATAATCCAATGGTCTTAGCCCAAAAACGTATTTCCTATGAATCATGACCTCATAACATGCATCTAATGCATTAGCTATTTAATAATAACATCGCCATCAAGATAGAAAATAATCCTCACACCAACTATCCCATGTCATGATGAGAACATAACATCATTGATACCACAACATACTAAATAGTAAGACACCACATGTTCATGCATGCCATCATTAAAAATATCATCATAAAAAAACTATATTTAAATATCACATGCCATCACATCATGAAATTATCATATTTTGACATTAATATATGCTTGTATCTAGTATTCACCCATCCCATAACTAATCTGGCTCATGGAACCACATGTTAATTTAACATATATTATATCATCATTAGTAAAATACCATAGAGCATAGGTAAAGTTTATCTCAACTAATAACTAACATGAAAAATTCTTAAAATAAATATTCATTCAAAAACCCCCATCTAGGACATCTATCCAAGTAATAGTATCCATTCTTGTCTTGCCCATAAATAAATTTAATCAAATATACAAGGAAATTTATGATGTATATTGTCTACATTGTCCCAAATAGAAGACCTTCAGCTATATTGGTCCCATTTAACCTTGAATTACTCAATTTATCAGCTCCTGAGCATATGAACCATGTGGTTTGGTATACATAATGGTTCGAAAAGGTGGAACACCTCCCAAGAAAATCATAATCCCTCAAATTTCGTGACACATGGAATGGATCGGTTACATAATTCCTAACTATAAAAACATGAAACATGTCATGCATCCTTCTTAGATGGAATGGTAGCTCAAGGTTATTATAAATAGGCACGATCCTCTCCAAAACCTTAAATTCTTAACAAATATAATATATAACTTCATTCCCTTACCAAATTGGAAGGAACTCTAAGAGGTTCTAACTCTAACAAAACCTTGTTACCTTCTATCAGTTCTATTTGCACCTACATAACTTTTATGTCAATCCCTCACTTTCTTAAGACTTTTCTTAATTGTAACCATATGTTCTTCCATTTCTTGGAGCATATCACATCCCAACATGACTCAGTCCTCTAACTGATCCCAATTGAAAGGAATATAATAGGGTGTTCCATATGGGACTTCAAAGGGAGTTTCCTAATGGAACTATGATCACTATTATTCTATGAAAATTCCACTAAGAGAAGACATGTTTCCCACTAATTTCGTTGGCCCATGACATTCATTCTCAACATGTCCTTTAGAATTTGGTTTACTCTTTATTTTTTCCCATTAGTCTCTAGATGATATGCAGTACTAAAATTGGGTTGTGTTCCCCTATAATTTAGAAGGATTTTTCAAAACCTAGAAGGAAACTATGAGACTCTATCTAATATGATCTTTTGAGACACCCCAAGCAAGTGAATTATATTTTTTAGGAAACCCTAAGTGATGTCTAGTGCCTCAAAGGTAATCTTAACTAGAATGAAGTGGGAACTATTAATTAGTATTTCAAGGACTACCATAATGTAATCACGTATGTGGGAGACCATAGGCAATCCCCCCACAAAATCCATGGAAACAACTTACCACTTAGTTTACAATATATTATGGGGTTGTATTATACATGTAGAGTGATGATGTTCTACCTTAACTTGTTGAAATTTCAAACACTAACCTACAAACTATGTCATATAATTTTTCATCCTTGCCCAAAAAAATAGACTTGCAAAGATGCACGCATTTTCTTTTCTCCTAGACATGCGACATAATGGGCTCTATGAGCATTCTCCATTATAAACCTCTTAATATCCTTAGCGCATATATTTTACCTCTATATTGTAATAATCCACCATTATTTAAGGTGTACCCTTCCCATTTAGATTCCACTAGCACTCACTCTTGTAAGGAAAAAATTATTCGTTGGTATTGATGGTCTTTTATAAGGTGGCTTAAAATCTAGTTTATTAAGTTTCTTTTAATTATAATACTAAATTAACTCTACAACTTGTTGAGCCGAGAAGCTCTTTCTACAATCCATTATGAGGGACATGTGTAACTATGTCATGTCCTCAAAAAAATAATAAAACTAATTTTCGCTCATGCCGGCCAAACAAAAAAACAAAAATTAAATAACCATATAACTAAACAATTAAAAATATATTAACAAAACAATTAACTGAGTTGTTCATATTTCACTTTCACTCTTCAAGTAATAAATACAATATTTTGATGTCTATCTTAAATAATATAATTTTACAGAGATAAAAAATCCAATGTGAATTATGAATAAAATATTTTAACATGAATTAATATAAAATGACTCAATACACATGTTATGTAATCTTTATAACGTTCAAAAATGAAATTTAAACAGTAAAAAATTACACATTTTTTTTGCACTCTAAAAGAAGTTTGCAACAAAAGAAATTTGGTCTCTCTCAGCTCATGTTAGATCTGTGCTTTAGATGGATCTATGCTAGTGCTTAATGCATATGCAACCTTATTTTTCTTTCCTTTAATGAAGGATACCCTAAAATATTATTCAGTAAAAGACTCACTTCAATGTTGTCCTTGGGAATTAAGGTCCTTTGGGGCGAATGTATGGAAAAGGCTCTAGTAATTAGACTTTAATCCAAATTGATGTCCCATTGACAAATATTTCCATATTTTTGGAGCCATTATAGCTGCAACTAACTCCATTTCATGGTTCCTAAGGTTATGCGGAGCATAATCAATAACTCCTTGTTATGCGCCTAAATCCTCTCTACTGACAAAGAGACTTATCCCTCTAGCCCTAGAGTGGGTCAAGAAACAAAGGGACATGCTAAAGTGTTGCTTCCTAATTATTGAATGAACAAAAGACACGGCAGATCGACCTACCTGTAGTCCAACGCTATCGTCGTTGCTGTAGTGGTGGTGGACTCTCGCTCCCGCCTCGGTAAGTCACAATCCTTCCACCATTATGCTTGGATACTTGCACATAGAACAAGAAACAAGAACATCATACAAGATAACAACATTTCATTCATAACTATTAGCTAGTCAAAGAGGGCTAAACATATTGCATTAAACAAACTTCGTAACACAAAAGTGGAACCAAATAGTAGTCATGTATATAAATGAATAGAAGGAAGAGTTACAACCAATGCTTGACATCGCAATCTCCTCTAACAGAGTTTAGGCGAAGCACGTCTCTGATGCTCGTCAGGGAATTTGGACGAGATGAAGGCATGGACTCAATATTCCTCAACGTAATTCCTTCTTATTCTATCTTCTCTAGCCATTCAACTATAGTATGTTTAATTCTCCAAGTTCAGCTAGCTTGTTCTAAGAGAGATAGCTTCTTTTATAGAGGAAAAGGAGGAGGTTAGGATCCCTAAAAGGGTGGGAGGGAGGCCTATCCTTTAGGGAGTTCCCATAAGAGGTGGAAACCATAAACCTAAAGGAGGTAGTCCGTAGTTTATCAGCTCAACCACTCCCAATGACTCATCCTCGAGGTGGTTGGAGTGGAATCTCCGCCTCTATTTTTAAAAAACATTCCATAAACAGCTTGGCACGGGTGGAAAACTGGGAAAGAGTGCCAACTGACGTGGGGCCCAATGTTAATCTTCCTCTTTAGCATGAGGGCATAACTGACTACCTGCACCAAGGAAAAAACAAGGGTTTTTGAGCCTCTGTTCAGGGAATTGTCAACAGAAGGAATGTTACTCTCATGTAAAGGGACTTAATGATGGTCTTTGCAAGGCATGACACTACTTATTGATCACCGAAATGACCCTCCAATGGGTGAGATGGAGATTGCAGGAACAGTGAAAAAATGTTGTGTAACAGATGCCCCCTAAAGCATGAGGTCCGAGGGAGAGGGAGGGGCGTAATGCTTTATGAGAACGTGTTCGAACCAAACACCGTTGTCAGAAAACCTGCAATTACGAATACAACTGATATCTCTGAAACATGAACATGTGGTATGGGCACAACCATCCATAATAGAGTATATATAAAAATTGAGATCCGAGGTATGGACGTAGTGATCCAGCAGTAAGGATGAACAAAAGAGTCATGCAATAAGTCATGATAATCCACCAAAATTTGTAGCCTGGATTTTATCAGACAAAATCTAGGTTCTTGCGCTCTATCTTGACCCGAACAAGTACAAATTCAAGCATGTGAATATATGAGCTGAAGTTGAACATGCAAGAAAATCACCTGATTACCAGCCAATGATGAAAGTTGTTAACATGCACGAGAGAAACCACCAATAATGGCAATGGCTCTCAAGGTACAACCGGTACAATCCATGAAATGTGAACAGTGATCTGGCGTCGAACATCCACAGAATCACTCGATCGAAGGCCAATGATGTGGACCTTGCGTCGAATGCGAAAAACCTGTCATTAAGGCATGTAGGCTCCAAGGTACTAGAATAGAGTCTCTCGATAAAATTACTGGATAATGAGTTGAAGTCGATAAGAAGTGACCTAATCGAAGGTGGGCCATAATGTTTCCCACATCATCGATATGAGACAAAGGAACATGATAGTAGTGAAACAGGACCAACAAAGAATTAGAGGGGGGTTGAAAACTGCAGAGGAAAACTTCTCTTGAACATATCAGTAGCACGACATTGGATTTGGCAGTATTTGACATCAAAGGATCTGAGGTCATGATGACGTGGAAAAGAGCAGATGAGAGGTCAAAAGAGATTACCCAAACCCATGGAGAAAAAAAATGATGAAATGAGATGTCCCCAACCCGACACAAATGTAGACAAGTGCCATGTTCAAGAGCGACATATTGCCAACATAACTAAAACTTGGTTCCATTTTCCCCCACCATTTCTGGCGAGTACCCCAAATTTTTTTTTTAAAACAAGATTGAAGGGGATAGAATATGCTTGTGCTGTAAGTTCGTCCTTCAGAAAAATCCAACCTAGTACATTTTATGAGCCCTAGGAAGGAGGAACTCGAGTAATGTCATGGCGACGAAATTTGATGTCATCAGGGTTTAACGAGTCTGACAAGGAGAGAAGTCGACATATTTTCATGTTTAGAGAGTTTGAAAAGAAGGCAGAAAAGAAAACTCCATCATGGCTCATTTTGTAAATAGTCTCTCAGATCCAAAAAGTTAGAAAACAATATCTGAAAGAACCTCTTAGTCGTTATAGGCTAAGGTATTCCTTTTTGGTAAATAATCTATCCCAGCCCGAAAATGGGGTAAACATATATTGAGTAGATATCGCTTTGCAGCCATTGAACGAGTTCGAAACGACAAAAGTCTCGGCAACCTTTTTAATTTTAGAGAGTCAAAAAAGAGCTGAAAGATGACTCCAGTAATTACTTTTTCATGTTTTTACCAAGTTCAAAAAAGTATAAAATTTAACTCGTTACTCCATCATTATGTCCTGAAAACCTGTTGCTGCACAAGAGACACATGTAAAACCCATTTTTCGAAAATAATATAATAAAATAATCGAAAAACATGTCTTAAAACCTAATTAGGGTTGTAAAAAGTTATAAAATGGTAAAAATAATTACTTTTCACTTTTTTCCTCTTGTGGAGCAAATAGTTACCCATTTTACAATGTTATTTTGCGGCGACGATAGCGGTCAATCCAACAGACCAATTTCAAATCTGTCAGTTCCAGGTAAGAGCCGAGATCTCTCCCTGCATTTTGAATCATTTCTCACTACCTGCAACTTCCAATTTTTAATTATGGGGGAGGAAATATGAAAATTAGGGCACGGCGGTTGGCGCAGGTTTCGGGCACGAAGTCACGCCAACCGCCCAATTTTTACACTAGGGTGCACCCATTGGTGCAACTGTTTGGGAAAATGTCGCGCCAACGACGCAAACCATTTTTCGTGCAAAATTCATGTCATAAAACCCAATCATTCACAAATTCAAGCTTCAAAAATGGCTAATACTATTATATGAATGTGTTTATAGGTAGAAAGCGGCAAAATGGCGATCGAATGGAAAGAACGGGAACACAACGAAGAAGACGAGCTTGCCATGGAAAATGAGAGATGCATGGAAGCTCTCAAGGATTGTGGACTGAAGAAGTTATTCTTGACACCGTGTCTCTGTGCTCAATCGGAGCTGCTACAATATTTGATCAGCATATGGGATGAGGACCAAGAAAAGTTCATCCTTCGTGATTAGGAACTTGAGATTGATGTTTCTGACGTCTACTTTATCACAGGATTGTCGCGGAGGGGAGCAACACCAATCCTAACCAGTACCCGGCCTTGCATGGAGAGTATGTCCATGGTGATGGACAGAGTATGTCGAGGGGCACGGAAGGGAACATGAAGTGGGAAAGTTGATATCCAAACTATCCCAAACTTAGCACTAAAAGTAGTGCTACATACATCACACGAGCTGCGGGATCACAAGCACCGCACGAAGCAACAAAAGAAAAATTGCTTCTTGCTATAGACTGTTTGACACCAATCATCTACAATTGGGCAGAGGCCGTGACAATAAACATGAAACACCAACTAACAAAAAGCAAGAAGGGAAAATTGAAACAATTTGGTTATGGTTCTATTTTGGTATCGTTCTTCCTGGAATGACTACCAATTTTTCAGCGTCAGGAGGTCATAGTTCCAACACCACCACCGAGAGAACCACGGATGGCCCAATGGGCGGCTTTGATGCCAAGGTCAGGGGGCGGTCAATAGATGTCTTAGATACTGGAGTTATTTGATTGGCTCTGCCGGCAGTTGATCGTCGTGGAGGACTGGCCCTCCTCTGGTACAAATTTTACTGGTGATCTGGACCTCCCACTCCCGGAGGGAGAGGACTGGGATGAAGATTTAGGTAAGACCCACTTTTTATTTTCATGAGTGTTATGATTTTTTTAGTATATATGTTTTGGCATTATATCCATGTATTTGCAGATGTCGGCCCAAAGAGACCCGCGAGCATGTCTCCGATAGCGAGGAAAATTCCTCATGATTTCGACCATCATAGTGAGGGAAGCAAGGAAGAGGAGCTCGTGCGCAACCTAGAGGGGATCACACGTGGAGTCTCGGATTATGCACGATTCTATGATGTTCCTCGCGCCTGCCAGAGACATACTGTAGGGGTGCCAAGCCGTATTCACCACTTTTTGAGGCGGCTTGTACGGGCAATGACATGCTACCATGAGCATCATGCTGATTAGACACCTGGGCTTTATATCTGCATATTTTGAGAGACATGGTGTCTCAGGATGTAACAGAAACACACATATTTTTTGAATGTATGATGCACACTGATGCAAACATGTGATATATATATACATCTATATATATATATATATATATATATATATATATATATATATATATATATATATATATATATATATACATCTATTTTCCTATATGGATCTTTTTCACATGATGATGATTTTACAAACTACGCAAATGTCTATCTAATACAATGTTAGCCACTATATTAGTTAATGCATTCATTTGTCTAGGAATATGTTGATATGTGATAAAATCAAAATGTCTTTTCAACAAATGAATACGTAAATACAATCTCAAAATGTATGGGTTTCTAACTAAATAATGACCATTGAGTTGGAGAACAACAAGCTGTGAATCTAGATTTACAAGCAATGCACATATGTCAAGATTGATTGCCTCGGTTAATAGTTCAAGGACAACACTATATTTAGTGGCATTGTTTGTAGTTCATCCTAGACAAAGACCTTGCAGTTCTATCAACTCACCAGCAGGATCATAAATTACCCAGGCTGCTGAAGACAAATTCCTGGTACTGCGGGAGGCACCATCCGCGAAACCGACATAAGGGGTAATAGACATTTGCAAAAAATACGCAAGACCCAAATAAGCAGGAAAATGCTCGCAAAGCACACCAAATCAAAGCATGTACAAAAATGAAAAAAAAACACCTATGTACATAAATCATGCATGAATGACTCATGCATAATACTTTTTGAGATACAACCCATTTTTGGGTTGTTCTAAAGGATGACCTTCGTAATCAATGAGCTCATAGGCCCCATTATGCAATACGTGTTTGACAATGTAAGGCCCATGCCACATGGGTTGAAATTTACCTGCCCCCATCTTATCATGATCTTGGTCATACAGGAGGACGAGATCTCCTTCAACGAAAGAACGAGGGGAAAATAATTGGTCAAAATGAGCTTTGACCCGTTTTTTCTGTGCTTCAATAACCAGAGCAGCAAAGCGGTGGGTTTCATCCAACCTTTCGAGATAAAGGAGACGCTCTTCTTCTAGTGAAGTGTTCGAAAGTAATTCAACAACCAACTTAAACGAAGGTATTTCACATTCAATCAGAAGAGTAGCTTCCAGACCATAAACCAACTAAAAAGGGGTGAATCCGATTGCACTCTTAACTGAGGTTCGGTACGCCCAAAGAGCTGAAAACCACATGAGATGCCAATTGGATTTATGGATCCCAATCGTACGCTGAAGAACATTAACAAGAACTTTTTTCACAGCTTCAACCTGGCCATTGGTCTGAGGATAGTACGGCGTTGAGCTGTCGTGACGCAGACCCAAGTTGGAAGTCAACTCGGCCACCATATAATGCCGAAAATGGGAACCATAATTGGTAACGATGGCTGGAGGGACACCAAACCTAGCAATGATATGATTGAATATGAATTGAGCAACTGTCTTACCTTCAACAGCATGTGTAGGCATTGCTTCGGCCTATTTAGTGAAGTAGTCCACGGCTACAATAATATAAGCATGCCCCCCATCCAAGTGAGGGTTACACATCATAAAATCGATGCCCCACTTCGTAAAGGGACCAATGGTAATGACAGGATGAAGAGGTATAGGCGGCGCATGCATCTTGCATTGACAAACCTGAAAATCATGACATTTACAAACTGCGACAATGTAGTCTTTGAATATATAAGGCTAGAAATAACTAGCACGAATAATATTTTGTACAGTAGCATAACCAAACATGTGACCGCCACAGGCATCACTGTGACAATCATTGAGAACTTTCTCAGCTTCCTCGAGGGTCAAACATCGACAAAGAATGGAATCCACTCCGACACAATAGAGGGTATCCCCGACTATACGATAAGGTTGAGACTGATGACGGATGCGTCGGCGGACATCCTTCGTCAACTCAGATCTGAAAGTAGAAGTCTGGAGATAAATGATGATATCACCGTATCACGGATTGAGGGTGCTAATCAAGAATAGTGTATCGTCTGGAATGTATTCCTCAGAACGAGAGGGAGGAGAGTCTAAAGGGAGGGAACAAGTCAAATCAGCAAATACTAGTGTCTTCTTCGACTTGGCAGCTGTAAATTCCAAATCGAACTCTTGGAGGATGACAATCCACTTTGATTATTTTCCCCCCAGAAATTGTCGAGACAATATATAGGTCATGGGGTTGCAATCGGAAATCACAGTCACTGTACATAAAAGAATATAATGACGAAAACGCTGAACGGCTTGAACCACAACTAATGCTAACTTCTCGACGTGTGCATAGCGTGTCTCAGGGTCGAGAAGGTCACAAGACAAGTAATAAATAACATGCGCATTACCGTCATCGTCATCTTGTACTAGAACCATGACAATCTTACTAAAAGTGGCGGCTAAATAAAGGGAAAAATCACGATGATAGTTAGGAGGACGCAACTGAGGAGTGTTGACAAGCAACGTCTTCAGGGCCTCAAAAGACTTTTGAGAAACCTCATCCCAACAGAATGGGATGCCCTGCTTTAATAATTGTGTGTATCCTCTAGCCACTTCTGCATAGTTAGGTATAAAACGACATCGAAAATTAGCCTTACCTTGCAAACTCTGCAACTGATGTAATGAGAAGGGAGAGGGGAGATTGATAATAGCCTCAACCTTGAGTGGATTGAGGCAAATTCCGTATTTGGATATGATAAACCCTAAGAGTGTACCGGAATCAACGCAGAAAACGCACTTGTACGGATTAAGCCGAATATTGTAACGTCGACAACGAAGAAAAATATGACGAAGATGGTCAGGATAGTCCATGCGCTTAGCTGAATGAGCGAGAAGATCATCCAAATAAGGTTGAACGATGTGTCGAATATCGTGAAATGCATACGACATTGCTCGCTGAAACATAGCCCCAGCATTCTTTAAGCCAAAAGGGAGCTTATATGCGAAAGTACCCCAACGAAAGATAAAGACAGTCTTATGTTGATCAGTTGGGAGATTGTTAATCTGATTATAACTAGAAAAACCGTCCATTAGGGAAAATATCTCACTCCCGGCATAGTCGTCAATGATTTGATCGATAAAGGGATTAGGATAATTATCATTAGGACAAGCTCGATTAATATCATGATAATCAACACAAACATGAATATTTCTCTGCTTCTTATCTACAAGAACAATATTAAAGACCCATTCTATCAAAGGAATCGAATAAATAAAACTAGCTCGAAGAAGTTTTTCAACTTTAGCTTTAATGGCGGCAGCTTTTCTAGGGTGCACCGGATGAAGATGCTGGCGAATAGGTTTCGAACCGGGATAAGTAGGAATTTCATGCACCACTATACTAGGATCAATGCCAGACATTTATTTGTAGGACCATGCAAAGACATCACGAAATTCGCGGAAAAGGCTAGTATAAACTTGGACTTCATCAAAAGAACAAGTAACCCAAAATGGATGTTCTCAACGATTACCGGTTTAACAGAAATGTCGTTAGGAATCGTCTGTGTAATGTTACTCAAGTTACCTTCCGTAAAGATTTCGTGCGTCAAAAGAGACAATTGAAGCGGAGGAGAAGGAACCTGAGATACAAAACACTCAAGACAAGTAGACATGGTCCCGAGGCCAGGCATAAACGAGGAACGATGATGACCATCATCCCACGACAAATCCTCAAGAGACATGGTTTCCACGATGGCCTCATCAAAAGGAAACACTTCTTTCAAAGGATCAGGCGAACTTGAATCACCAAGCCAGGGAGACTGAGAATAAATGTCAAGAGACATGCTCAAAGGATAACAATAAGAGGACGAAGGTTCCGAATCAACAATGAATTCACAATAATCAATCTCAATCGGACTCAAACGCATCGAATCTTTGAAGGAATCAATCTGTTCAGGGGAAGGAATAATCCATGGGTCATCAGACTGAGAGATCATATGAATCTGAACAGTATTCGGTGGAGGAAGAGGAAAAATACCCATGAGTTCAGGATCTTTAAAAAGACTCGGCCCTACGCTCTCGTAGGGAGTAGGAATTTGGTCCACATACGGAACGTAGTTCTCGAAAGAAGAGGTGAAGAAAGACAATTGATCAACAATAACAATATTTCCTTCATGTGGAAATTTCAAAACATGAAAGAGAGTGGACGGAACACATAACATGGCGTGAGTCCAACTGCAACAGAGGATAAGATTATAATTGAGCTTAGCATCAACGAATTCGACCTCGACATTGACTGTCTTCCATTTCAAAGTAATCAGTAAACTAGCAAGAACACCTAAAGGTTTTGATTCTCTTCCATCAAATTCTTCTAGGGAATTTGGTGATGAATTCAAGGCTGGAGAACCAATAGCTTTCCAACACGAAGATGACATGACACGGGTTGATGCACCTTCGTCCACAACTACTCGATGGATGTCGAGACAATTAATAACAACTTGAATAATGAGCGAGATATGATGCGGAAGTCGTGGAACAAAATTATCTAGATCGAAAGAAATAAGGCTAGTATCGATAGGATCAATCACACCAATCGAAGATAACAAAGATTTGTGCTGCGACGAACAACTCTGAAGTACTTCTAACGCAGACATCGCAGACGGCGCCTGAGCCAAATCCTCAACAATATTGTAATGGTGAGTGGCACGGGCATTGGGATTATAAGAAGACTTACGGAGTACACCTTTGGAAGGTGATCGTACAATGGATTCAGCATTGAGCCTTTCAATTTCAAGAGGACAAGTAACAGGCGGAGGAGAAGGACCATTAGAGATCTCCTTCCTCGTGGCCTGCCGAGATCCAGTATAATCTTTCGATCGAGTAGCAATAGAAACGGCTGCAGAACTGTTCATCATGAACACCTGAGAGCCGAATGGGGCAGAAGACTGAGGTTTCTCTACCATCTGAGTCTGCTGAGATGGGAAAGGTTCTTTAAGAATGGCCAGAGTTACCTGGGTGCCTTTGAGCAATCGCCTCACTTCGGACCGTCGAGGACAGTCCTTGGTGAAGTGCTCTTCATCACAAATCAAACAAGGGTACTTCCGTTTATGTTGAGAACCATCGCTAGCACAAGGTTTCTGATAATCTTGTTTCGGGGTATTGGCTTTTGCCTTACCTTTACCCTTATTTTTACCTTCAGAAGTATTATCCGTAGGATTGGCCTGAACGACATTAACTTCTGCGGGTTTACCAGAATTCGAAGTGGACTGAGAAGCAACATTATTGGAAGAAGCAAACTTTGGCTTCCTAGAGTTTGAAGATGAAGAATTTTGAGAAGTATGAGACACATAACCAATAATACCATCAATGGATGGATTCGTTGGTGGTTTAGAATTTCCAGGTCAGGAGCATCAGGCAAGATATCATATAATGCGTCAGATTGAGAGTACACAAGGTCAAGGTATTGGGCATAAGCAATGGCTTGTTCCTCGGTTACACATGCCCCCATAGTGATGTCTTTGGCAATCTGATTGACAAAGGAGGTGGTGAACCAACAAGTTAGAAGCCGATCAGAATTTCAAATTTGATCATATGACAACGACGTCGCCACTATGAATATGATCCGAGATATGAGTAGCTCGATCTTGTTTCAATGAAGTGAGAAGGTGTGTCTCGCACAATGGACCTGGTAACTAAAAAATGTGTAAGGAACGCCATGGCTAAATAATTTGGAATATTGGAAGACACCACAAGATAGCTCAATGTACCACTTTGCAAAGAAGACCAATAAGAGTTCCCCGGAAAATACAAAGTCTGATAGAATCACAACCCAAGAGTTAGAGGAACACCACAAATGGTAAGTCATAACATGCGCTTGGGGTCTTCACCGTACTTGCCCTCAAATTTGGGATAATCCACTAGTATATTTAGCCCAATTTCCGATACCTACTTCGTCGTTATTCCAACACATAGGCACTCTACAAGAGCGACAGTTTGAGGTCGGGAAAAACATGGTTCGCCATTATGTCGCAATTCCGACACTTCAATAAAGTGTCGGAAGAGCAAAAAATTTTCCGACGTTTCCAAACAACTTTCGCTCTTGCGATGTTTTCCAAACCGTCACTCTTCTGACGTTCCCAAACTGTCGCTCTTCCGAAGTTTCTTCGAAATCGAGGTTGGGTTAGTTCGTCTTGTGCGCGGGGCGCCCAAGGAAACATGTTCAAGTCGAGTTGGGTCGGTTAAATGCTGTCTTGTGGCGCCCGAGCATGTTTGGGCGAGGTCGAGTTAGGTGGGAGGTCGTGAGGGCGCCCCGAGAACACGTCTGGTTGGGTCGGGTCATGGTAGTGTGAGGTGCCCGGGGAAAATGCATTTGGGCGAGTGTGTTGTGTCATGTGATGGTCTTTGAAAGAAAATGCGTTAGGACATGCTGTTCATGCCATATTTTGAGGGGCACCGAAAATGTAGCATTCGGGCGGGTTAGGTTATGATGTGTTCGGTCGAGGTCATGTTGTGTGGAATACCCGGGGAAACGTGTTTGGGTCGAGTCGGGCCCGGTTGTGTCATATTTTGAGGGCACCCGAGGAAACGCATTCGGTCGGGTCGAGGTTCGGTCAGGTCGTGTCGTGTGAGGCCACCCAAGGAAACACGTTTAGGCGGGTCAAGTCAGGTTGGGTTGGGTCGTGTGAGGGTGGTCATATAAAAAATGCTAAGTTGTGACTGCCTATGTTTCTTGTGCACATTTGTGTGATCCTTTTTCTGTTTTCTCCCTCGTGTGCCCTTCATTCGAGTGATCGGGTCGTGTCGTGTGAGGGTGCCACAGGAAACATGTTTGATTTGGATCGTCTAAGGGAGGTTGTATCAAAAATGCTAAGTTGTGACTGCATGTGTGCCTTGTGCATGTTCGTGCGACCCGTTTGTCATTTTCTCCCTCATTCCTTCGACGTTCAGGCAGGTCGATTCAGGGCACGTCGTGTGATGGAGCCCAAGGAAATGCGTATGGGTCGAGTCGTGTCGGGTCATGCGCCAATGTGAGGCACCCAAGGAAACATTCGGACGGAGTCGGGTTAGGGTGGGTCATGTGAGGGAGCCCAAGCAATGTGTCCGGTCGGGTCGGGATGTGTCATGGGCATGTTAGTCATCGATAATTTTGCCTTTTTAGATGACTAAATGCTTATCCTAGATTTCTAGAACCAAAATTCATGAATATTGTGAGTTTTAT